>CALNHX010003324.1:0-152709 GCA_940337035.1 Agriotes lineatus | reverse complement strand
ACACTTGAAAATGTTTTTTTGCATAGTGATCATGAAAGTAGTCTTTTTTTAATGAAAAATTGTATTGAAAGTACAATTTTTGTAACGCAAAATCGTGAAAAAATTTCACTTCTGTAACTATTTCAATTTGACAGTTGTAAATTCTGAAGTTCGTTTTGACTCAATTTCGAATTACAAGAGATCACTATGCAAAAAAAACTACATGTACAACATGTTTTGAAAGTCTCTTTTTTCATTAATTCATGAAAAAAGTATGACTATTAGTGATGTAAAAAACGCGTTTTTTGTAAATCGAATAAAAATGATCGACGAATCAAGTTACGTTAGTGATTCGTCATGTCAGTGACACGGGTAAACTGCATGGATACTGACTCCAAGTCAATTGAGGAGTCAGCCATGTCTGTTAGCGAGTAATTTCTGCGTTATTATAAAATTTCTATATCCACTTTGGCTATGAAATGTATTGCATTATTTTTCTTTAGAAATATTTATTTTTTTGTTATAAATTTTATAATTCACTTTACCTATGAAATGTATTATTTTTACTTAGAAATATCTGTTTTTTGTTTTTCCAAAGAATATTGTTATTCATTACACTTTAATTCTAAAAAAAAAACTTATTTAAAAAACCAACTGCTTGGTTATGTATTAAGTTGCAACAAATTGCAAAGAACATTAAAAATTGTGGAATTTTTGAAACTTTTAAGTTCTGTGAGGAATCTTAAAATATTAAAATAGGTCAACTAGCTTCAGGTGTAGCATTCCACTGTTAGTTGCTACTAAAATTCGTTCAGTATATACTATAACAAAACCTAAGTAGATATGCAGTTTATGATATGTTTAAAATGTGCCGGTTGCATAACCATTGCATGATATTTTTACCAAACAATTGGCTAGTTGAGAAATTTTCAAAAATAAAGAAAAAAGCCATTTCCTGTTTTTTGAAAAAAACAATTTCGTCTTGCTGGCGTCCAGCGACGAAATTAGTTGGATGTTCTTCCCAAGCTCAGGTTTACAAATTACAGGCCACTCTTCTGTAAGAATTGTAATATTGTAATGGTTTTTCAGGCGAATAGGTTTTTTTACCATGGCAGTTATAATTCTGTTTTTTTTCTTCAATTATCTTCTCCTTTCGATGCCATGGAAGTGCGGTGATTCAAGTTTTGGTTGAATACTCTGCGTCTGCAAAGTTTTTCGAGCGACTGAGCTGGTATTAACTACAGTGGCAAACTTTGGCTATAACAATTCCTTACCACAACCTCCGGCTTTGTCATTCTTTCAATGGAGATGCTTTAAGTTGAAAGATATTCAGCTGTGTAGGTGAGGCAGCGGTTCTTGGCAGTATCAAAATAGATGGTTAACCTATGTACTAGTTAGTGTAGGCCTTCACCTTGTCAGAAGAAACCCAGTCCCATACAACAACTTGGAGTATACTAGAATTATAAATCGGTGTGAAACAAGAAATTTCTCTCATCTTATATAACTTGCTTGTAAAGCACCATAAGTAAATTCAATTACTTTTTTTTGTTGGGAGCATAGAACAAGACCGATTAAATAACCATAGGTTATGTCAGATAAACATAAATGTCATTTAAGGTTTATTGTTATACTACTGGTTTGTCAAACAATGGACGTTTCTTATGCACAGGTGTTAAGAATTGAATTAAATATTGAACATTGAACGGAATATATTCGTGATCTTATATAAGGTACCTGCGGCAAATAAAGCCCGGCGGCTAATAAGGCCCAGTAGCTAGAATTAAGAACACAATGCACATTCTTAAAATCCGGCAATATCAAGTTCCTTCTGACTACATATCCAGGGTCATCAGCCGTTGCAATATTGCGAAATCTAAATAGTGTTAGCACAATCAGTTGATATCGGGGCGATGTGCGGTGTGGATCTCCAACTACTACAATTTATTTACTGTATTTCCATAAATAATTCGTTTGTTAAGAAAAATAAATTCCAGTAAATGGTGCCCTGTGTTCTACATTGTATGGACTATATTTTGCTATAAATACATGCACATAAAAGTAAGTGACGCTCTAAGATTTTTAATTTTTTACAGCTAAGAAGCATTTCGGGTAATAAAGCCCAGTAATATTCGGCTAAAACGGCCCATTAAAAGGTATTGCTTTCTGTGTAATAAAAACAAACAGTTAGATATGCGGTGCTGTGTGTTGTGTGGCAGTTGGTGCCACGAAATATGTATTGGTTTTACAAAAGACGATACAGATGACTATATTTGCGTACGTTGTGCTTGATTGTTAATTGTTCATTTTACCAAGAATTTCATTTATGTTATTTTTATAAAAATATATTTTGTGGCTTATTTAGTATCAAAAGTGATGCAAAATAACGTAAACTTTACTTTTTAGGACGCAAATGTTTTTACTTTTTGCCCTAGATTAATGTATTAGTCTTATTTTAGGTGGGCCTTAATAGCCGACAACAATTTATCTCGTGGGCTTTATTAACCGAATGTTCGGGAAATAAAGCCCATTCGTATGTTTTTTTAAAAAGCATGTTCAAAGTTTCACACAAATTTAAAACTGCAAATCTAGCTTTAGTTGCGTTTACGATAGACCGAATTAATATAATCTTGATTTTGTTAATTATTTTTTGCTTTTTTCGGGAATTAAAGCAGCTTTTTTCTTAAGTGGGCCTTATTTGCCGCAGGTACCTTAGGTTAAGGAATGATTTAATGTACATATCATCTACCTCTTTTCAGTAACAGATTAGTTCATTACTGATGCATTCATGATAAAAATTGGTTTTTAAGATTTATTCTGGTGAGTTAGAAACGTTGCAAATTGAGCATTGTGTAAAACCCTAATTTAAAGTAGTTCTGTAGGCTTTTTAGTCCAGCATCGAGTAAAAGCCTACGGCAAACAGCTGATTCTTCACATCAGTGGAAGTTAATTTTAAATTTTTCTTGTGCTGTTGAGCGTCAGAAAAGTCGTTGCAAATCATTATTGATTTTTAAAGAAACAAACGTGAATTTAAAATTTCAAATAAGTTTTTCATTACCGTAGATTAACCGCCGCTTTTTCTTGTTTATAGGCAAAACAGGTGCATATTGTATCCCAGTGTTAGAGCAAGTAGACCCAGACAAAGACTTTATACAGGCTTTAATAATTGTGCCCACGAGAGAATTAGCTCTACAGACTTCGCAAATATGTATAGAGCTCGCGAAACACATGCGCGTCCGCGTCATGGTGACAACAGGGGGCACCAACCTGCGGGACGACATAATGCGCATTTACCAGAAGGTCCAAGTGATCATCGCCACTCCGGGCCGCATCCTCGACCTCATGGACAAGCAGGTGGCTAAGATGGAGCAGTGCCGGATTCTCGTACTCGACGAGGCAGAT
Organism: Agriotes lineatus; assembly: GCA_940337035.1. NCBI lineage: Eukaryota > Metazoa > Arthropoda > Insecta > Coleoptera > Elateridae > Agriotes > Agriotes lineatus. Next base: position 149,331 of record CALNHX010003324.1, on the reverse strand, counting down.
AAGCTGCTATCGCAAGACTTTAAAGGTGCGGCCGACTCCGCTTGCCAAGCACGTAAAATAACTGTCCGAATTTCAGGCATGCTGGACCATGTGATCTCAAGACTGCCAGACGAGAGACAGATCCTCCTGTTCTCTGCGACGTTCCCACTGACTGTTAAGCAATTCATGGAGAAGCATCTCCGGGACCCATACGAAATTAACCTCATGGAAGAGCTGACCTTGAAGGGGGTCACACAGTACTATGCCTTCGTGCAAGAGCGACAGAAAGTGCACTGTCTGAATACTCTTTTTTCAAAGGTATGTGCGTTTTGTTAGTTTTGATTGAGTGATGACTCGATTTCTTTCAGTTGCAAATCAACCAAAGTATTATATTTTGTAATTCGACACAAAGAGTGGAGTTGCTGGCCAAAAAGATTACGGAACTTGGCTACTGCTGCTACTATATACATGCTAAGATGGCACAGGCACACCGCAACCGAGTATTCCATGATTTCCGAGCTGGCCTCTGCCGAAATTTAGTCTGCTCTGATCTTTTCACGCGAGGTAAGTTGATTTTGAGCTATTTGCTAATTTCCTTGGAATGCTTAGGTCTTCACTCATTTTTTTTTACTTATTAAAAAGTTTGTTGTTTGTGTTTAATAATGTGGTCTATTTCATCTGTATTGAAAAAAACAAATTTTAATATAACGAGTCATTATAAACGATTGTACGTAATTAAAACTTACTTTAACGTGAGCAAACACAAAGAAGTCATTAAGTGCCATGTCCGGGTTGTATGGCGGATGACCGATCAATGCAATGTTTTGCTTGTTTAATTATGCTATTGTTCGAGCAGCAGTATGTGCAGGCGCATTATCGTGATGCAGAATGACGTCTTAGCTAATTTTGGTGAATGTTTTATTGTATTATACCAATCAGAATTAACTGTACGACGATCATCAAGCTCTACAGTTGCTATGTGCTCAGTAATACGAAAGAAGGTTGTAACAGTTTTCTTGTTTTGACTTTTACAGACAACTTTTGTTGAAGCTGATTTGTTTTAAAATACACAAATAGCTGATTGTGATTTTTACTTGGGATCTAGTATACCAATGTGTTTAAGGTGACTTTGCACCCATTAACATGATCTGATTTTTTGGCTGCTGTTAAAATCTGCAGTAAGCAACGGCCACAAAGCTTCTGTACCTTTAAATGATTTTGTAAGGTAGTGTTAATTGCTTTCCCACCAATTCCTAGGATTGATTGAATAGTGCGAACAGTAGCATAACGGTCTTCCTCAACCATGTTTTTATCGATAATAAAACTGTGGGCGGCCTTGAAGTTTGACCTTCAAAGATTCACAAACACTGAAATTTATTAATACCAGGACTAATCATTAAACGTCAATTCATTAAAACATTCTTGACGGCTTAATCTCCACTAGAAATTGCAAAAAATCACTGTTTGAAAATGCTCATTATTATATTTTATGATTTTTGAAAAATTTATTGCTACAAATGAGTATATTTTTAGAACGTCACAATATTTTTTCAAGCCATCGCTTGCGTTAGACTAACACAAGGTTAACAAAGTTCTACAATGACATTTGCTCCCAACAAACATAGCCTACTAGTTAGCTCAAAGCAGAGCAGCCCTGGAATGCATATCAGTAACTGAATTCGACTACTCAGTGTTGAATTGAGGGGACAGATAATGCTAAATTATACTGCAAGGTTTAATATTTGCAGGAACATTTTTTTGTTCCATTATTGAACCATGTACAGTTTTTATTTATTCTTTAAACCATGGTTGAGACAATTACAGTCATTTGATTTAATTGAAAAAATCATTGATTTAAACCATAGTTTTTATTTTTGCCAAATTAACAAACAAAAATTCCAGAAAAGAAGTGACCTTCAAAAGTTGCTAATTAAACAGAGCTTTATTTAAACAAAATGACCATGAATACTAACAATATGAGTATACTATTACTAAATACTGAAACTTTTTTTAGTTCTGTAATGTAGCTTGCAGCTGTCAAATGTAACCGTCAGTTTGTGACTAAAGGGCCGGTTGCAGAAAGCAATGTTTAGTCTGGTGTTAGCTAACGCGACGTCAAAGTGAACAAAAACTATTCAAATCTCAAATGCTTATGGTAACTAATACATTAGTAAACAAAATTTGATGCGATTTTGTTCAGTTTGACGCGATGTTAGCTAACACCAGACTTAACATTGCTTTCTGCAACCGGCCCTTACAGCCAGTCTTATGAAGGCCACTAATCTGAGGTTAACTTTAATTCGCTGTTAAAATAAACAAAAGCGCATCAAAATTTGTTTACTAATGAATAATATGTCATAAGCAGTAACATTTTGATGCGCTTTTGTTTACTTTCACAACGAATTAAAATTAATCTCAGATTAGTGGCCTTTATAAGTGTCATAAATGCTATAATTCAATTATTACTTCCTTACTACCTACTTAATAATTCCAGTGTGCCTGATTTTTCGTTTTTCTGAGCTTAGATAATGCTTTATCGCGCAGATTCATCATGAATTTAATATTTTCTGTTAACCACGGTGCCTTAGGTTTTGCAAATCTCGCTGTTTTAACAGGAGCACATAGATCAAATAAATAAAGAATATTATCATTAAAAAAATTCACTTTTTAGTCAATATCTGATAACCGATAGATCTGATACCATGGTAGTGCAATTAAATTTAAAAGGAAGCGATCATGATCAAAATTTTTAAAATCTCTATACGTTTTTAAGAGCGGTTGATCAGCAGTTGGCTTGAAGCTCAAATTACAATAAACCAATGAATGATCAGAAACGTCATGCACATTCATCACACCACTTTGGGTTACCAAATCCTCATTAGAAGTGATTATTAAATCAATTAGTGTGGATGAAAACTCTGTTACCCGTGTAGGTTCCGTTATAATTTGCGTCAAGTCAAATGTTTCCAATGCATTTAAAAATTGTAAAGTAGTGTTATTATTTAAATTTAAAAGATCAATATTGAAATCTCCTATACAGAAAAAATCATTCACACTAGAAGCAATATTAGAGATAGAATCTTCAAAATTACTTAAAAGTTCTCTAAAATCTTTTCTACTTGCTCGGTAGATTACCCCAAAAGCAATTCTTTTGTTTTCGATTTTAATAGATAACCACAGCTCTTCCAAATCAGTGTTGCACATATTAATTAAAGAATAGGAAATATTGTTTTTAATATAGAAAGCAACGCCGCCCCCATGCGTTTGGCGATCTTTTCTTATAAAATTATAACCTTTGATATTAAAAATGTTGTTGGAATCATTCGTAGTTAGCCATGTTTCAGATAATGCCACAATGTCGTAATCAGATGCCAGGATTTGCTCTTTAAATTCTCGAAAGCCAGTGTTCATTGATCTAATATTTAAATGAGCAAATTTAAAACTCCTAATTAGAATATTTTTAAAACTAAATAGATAATATTGAAATTTACACAATTAGATACATTTATTTATATTAGGATCCCATCTTTTTTGTTCGTCACACATTCAATTTAACTATGTTTGTATTTATTTACTGATGAAGCTAACAAAATTAGCGAAACGTGTAACCAAATTTGTAATTATTAAAGAATATTTTGCGACAATATGAGATTTATTAATCATGAATAATTAATAATAATTGTTAATACTTACTCTAATTATACGATACACCAACTTACAGCACACAAAAGGGACTGACTGAGATTCCCTACAGATAGAAACACTGGGATTCCACTGGTAGCTACAGTTGCGCTCAGCAATTTTCTGGGCCCTCTCACTCACTCACCTTGTCCTTGTAATTATTTGAGAATATTCTCTGAAAATATTTATTTGCTTCTACTACTTGATTAGAAGAGAATTTCCTGCCTCCGAATATTCTCGTTCTCGAGAATTTCCTGCCTCTGAATATTCTCGTTCTCGAGAATATTCTTTTAAGAATATTCTCGATTCCCATCACTAGTAACGCCAGACGCAACCATATAAAGCCCCAGCTTCTACACTGGAAGGTAAAATGAGGTTACTGATAATATAGAATACAATACATTTTTAAGTCGATGTTGGATGTTGAAGCAATTTTATGGTTAATGATTATTGCCATAATTTTTGACAAATTATTCATAAAATATGACCGTCTCTGGATCATATTGCAACTGTGTTAAATTTCATCATAGAATTTTACACAATTTGCCTCATGTAATGTTCGCTGTTTCACTGTAAGTGTCTTGTAAACATTTTTTTTTCTAATTTAATTCCATGTTCCAATTTTTAATACGTTTCTGTTATATCACTTATAAAAGTTCTGGCATTCCATTCCACCAAATTCATTGCTGACCATTAAAAGTATGTTTATACTTTGAATAATATTAATTAAATTATAGATAAAATCTAAACAAATCCATTTAAACAGGTATCGACGTGCAAGCAGTCAACGTCGTAATCAATTTCGACTTCCCCAAGATGGCAGAGACCTACTTACATCGCATAGGTCGGTCGGGCAGGTTCGGCCATTTGGGTATCGCCATCAATCTCATCACGTACGATGACCGATTCGCCCTGCACCGCATAGAGCACGAGCTGGGCACAGAGATCAAGCCGATTCCCAAGGTCATCGATCCATCACTGTATGTCGCCAATGCGGACGAGGAGCTGTTGGAAGACAAGTAATGTTGTGTCGGTACGGACCGCACCCCTGTGATCTATATACGATTAAACAATGAGGTTTTGTAAATATTAGCGCTCAATTCAACATAAAAACACTTTTAATTTCCCTTTAGAAACAGGATGGAGTTTTTGTTAAATTTTTTATACAGAGATTTATACCTAGAGATTGTAAGCAAATTCGCGGCAATCGGCGCGCAGCGTGAAAACTTCATGCTGGCAACTCTTATTTTGTACATTTTCGAGGTTTGCTCCGTTTGAAAATTCTAAATCTTTGAACTGTTAGCTCGAGCCACCAAACGTTAATTCTTCGGTCACTGAAGAATAACTAAATTTGCGACGTCACAGTTACCTGTAGATTCGTGAAACTGAGCTGTTGTGGCGGCTTTGAGCCAATTTTTTGAACGACGCTCTGTCGCCGCGCTACACTGAGCTCTCTGAGCACCAAGACTCGAATCTCCATCAGTGTACCACGGCGGCCCGGAGCGTCGCCTCCTAATTTATCTCGATTTCTCGAGCCCACGTGCAGATCTCGCCTTGGTCTTTACTTTAAGTTGCGTTAAGCAAATCGGACTTATTTATAAAGAGAGTGATAAACTTTTCGTTCATTTCGTTTTGTAGTGACGTGCGTGGAGACAGGACTCCCAGCTCGGTGACTGAAGTGAATATTGTGATGCATGCTTGAGCAATGTACTAGTACCTAGGAGATTCCGGTCGGCCCCAGGCAGCCACGGGCCGACTGTATTTCTTGTGACCGCTTGCGGTGTCACGGCTGCACCAGCGCCAACGTCGATCGGTCGCGGCCTGTATTGTACATTTCATCCAGCAAGAGTATTTTTTTATTATACAATCTCCGACCGATCGATCCAGCGCGCCACCCGTGCCGAGGGCAACGCCCATTTTTTCATGGCTTTCTCCAAATTTTCTTGGCGTTCAATCAAATTTTTGTCCGCCCTCTGCACGGTCAGTTCTAAATCGAAATTGCGCAAATTAAACGGGGTGGGGGGGTGTCTATTTTCTGACTTTTGTAAGGGACTCCAATTTGTATGTTGTTTTTATGCTTTTGCTTGAAATTTCAGTTCAGGTTTGGATTTGGTTACTGCTTCTGTAAATTGGGGAACTTTTTATGTATACAAACAACATGCAAAGATTTATTTTGTTATAAAAAGAAAAAAAAATGTGGGGAGAATGTCCGAAATGTTACACAGGAATTAATGCAAATGGGGGATTCCCAAATTGTTTTCCATAGATATGTACTATATTTTTATTATATACACAGAAATTGTATTATTTTAATGTTAACTACATTTATATGCATATTAATGGAATACTATGTCATAGTTATGTGCAGATTTTTTTTTTATTTTTTTTACACCACGGTTTGGGAAACCTCAAAAATCATTGCAACTGTCTTGAAACTAAAAAAAATAAAGCCATAATGTGACCAAAATTACTTCTAAATTGTTTTGCTTAGTGTCTCGGAATTTGTTACGAACATCAATTCACATCTTGAAGCTGTACAAAGGATGAAATGTCAAACTAAAAACCTAAATTTGCTTAACTTAGAGCAACACTTCTTTCTCAAATCATACTGTGTAACCTTTCGCATTTGCAATAATTAATAAAATGACCATTTGTTACTGTAATCTTCTAATTCCGTTGTACGATGATTATATGAAATACTTGGGTTACTGTAAAACAGCATTTATTTGTAACTGAAAATTTGTGGATACTTTGTGTGAAAATATAATTATTGCCTTTCTCTTCACAGCAGCTCTGGTTTTTTTTATCCGTATTCCCCTTTGGTCCTAGAATAAAATCAACGGAAATAATTTCATTAGAGGCTAAATTTGGGTGTAATCTTTGTTAAAATCATGAACAAGAAATTTCTTGGAGTATAATAAAAAAAAATACAGAATAACTAATTTCTGTAATTCAGAACATCCTGCTATCAAACCAGTAGAATTTAAAGTGAAATTATCTCCAATCTGCAACTACAGCAGGCTTTGCAGGAAATTAACCAGCTGAACGGCCAAGTTGAAACTTTGCAGGTGCAAAACGAGAGATTAGCACAATCACAAGAAAATAAATATGAAAACAAAGCCCTTACATCCATTCAGGTAGGTTTAGTGATGTGGGTTGGGTAAATACCCCATGGGTAGGGTATTTATAAATGGGTATTTACCCCTGCCTCGGGTAAATACCTAAAAACTGGGTATTGATCAAATTTGTAATATTTAGAAAACTAAGTTAACTTTTACTCACATAATGTTATCTCAATAAATAAACTACGTACAGTGTGAGTACTGAAAAGTGGGGAAAGAGCGAGAATTGTGAATTAAATTCTAGTAATTTTTTGCTTTTATGTTTCTCTCAGGTGTATCACCCCAACTTTCTGTTTACATGTCATTGGTGGCACTATAAGTCTATGTCAAAATCGAGGTTAGCAGGTTAGTTTTTGCGTCAATTTGTGTTAAAACTGACGCAAACACTAACCTGCTAACTTCGAATTTGATAATAAATGCACTGAAATATTATTTTGTAAAATAATTTAAATGTAACACTGAATAAGCAGTCGCCCAGGTAAATTAATAGTTTATCGGGAAGAAACATTGGCTGTCGAAGTTTATGGAAATAAAAAATAAGCAATAAATTGCACCTGTCAGATTTACAAAAAAAAAAAAGATTGTGATGGCCCTAACTCTGGAGATTGGAATGATTTATATTGTTTGTATATTATTTTGTTTCCATTTTTGAAAAATGAACAACATTAACTTGGAGAACATTAATAATAATACATACTTATATAAATACATATTAAGAAACAATCTTAATAACGCAAAGAAAATAACAAAATGATATTGTGTTCCAAAAAAACCTCATTTAGGGTAGGCTTTGGAAAGAAAAAGATAGAAAATCTAGTCATGTCTTAACTGAAATCTATAGGCGAATGTTAGATTGCAATTTATTTATGAACACATCTGTCAGTGTGACAGGTAAAAATTTACACTGCATTAAGTTTAATTATTGTATCAAGCAAAAAGGAAAATAAGATGACATGTACAGTCGTGTTGAAATAAATCTGGGACAATTTTTTTTACATATGTAGGTTGAGGTAAGAATTGTAGTATATCTCCATGGATTTCCTGCTATCAGAAAGAGTTACATTAATTTTTGACACGTAAATGAAGTCTGTAACACTTTTTGATAGCAGCAAATCCATGGAGATATGCTTCAATTCTTAACTCAACCTACATATGAAAAAAACCTTGTCCCAGATTTATTTGAACACTACTGTACACAACGAGTGTATTAATTATAACGGTCAATAAAAATTGTTTTTGTGTGATTTGTATATTTTTAGGAAAATAATCCAAGGTCAAGATGTAATTTAGTTCTCTCTGACTTGGTAGTTCATTTGCATCAAAGGGTATATCTCAAGTTACGGCAAACTTCAGTTTGATAATGGCATGCTGCGAATAAGTTTTTTTTTTAAACACGATATAAACAACGTTGTATACCGATGGAACCATAATTATGTATAACAACAATGAGATGGCATGAACAAAAGCACATAATACTTGAGTAAGAAAGAAATAACTGTTCCAAAAAGTTATTTTAGTAGGCATATTTAGTTGACATATGCCATAATTAAAATGAGCGTCAAGTCTACTCAAATATATGTGTCTATGTTCATATCTTTCTTCTTCGAGCATTGAATTCTGTTTTTATTAATGCTATCTTATTGGGCAAATTTAGCGAGTATAGAGGGCGCTGTTCTTTTTAATAATGGCGAACTAATTCGGGATAGATTCTGTCATTTCTGCATAATAAACCATTGCAGCAAGGGTTTTCCGAATTGTTTACGTTAAAATGAGTTATAAAGTTGATTTAATAGACATTATAAACTATCTTGGGGATAGTAAACGACCTCTAAAAGAAGGCGAGGAGATATTAAGGGCTGGAATGGTAATTAAATGTGGAAAAATGAGGGCTGAGAACAGCATAGTGGGGCTGTGTCTTCAAACCTCAAAAATACGTGATTATCCACATGAAATTAAGCTAATTCTTAATGAAGGTAAATATTAATTCCGTATTTTAGTAATAAGCCGAGTTTTTATTAACTATTTTCTGTTGTGATTTAGATTACAGGTTATGGAATTGTGTCTGTACCTGCAAGGCAGGAAGAGGTGAAAAATGCAAGCACATACTTGCTGTTCTTTTACTTGTAAATAGGTAAAGATATATAACACAAATAAGTCATGTTACTGTAAGAAAACTGATTTTAGAACTGATGAGTTACCAGATATCACCTGCACAGATTTGGAGCAAGCTTGGGGAAGGAACAAGAACGTGGAACTTGTAGAGGTTGTTCAAATTCGAGAGTTTTGCCATGTGAAACCACAAGTGGTAACGTTTTCTGGTGACATTTCTTCAGAATTTAGTAAACGGTTTTTTGAATCGTGCATTAACGGTAAATATCTATAATACATAACCAGGGTTGCCATTAGTGGTGAAATTTCACCAATTGTGGTGAAAATAGCTTAAAATGTTGACCCAGTGGTGAAGTGGTGATTTTACAGTAAAATACAGGGAAAAGTGGTGAATATTGATAATACAAGCATTTTTTAATTTTCGTATTCCGACACAGTAAGGTTAATGGTGCAAATATGCGATCGCAGCATTATTTTCAAAATAGTTGCTGAAATATAATTATGTCAGGATGTTTATATGGGAAGCAAATCAACGTTTGTTTATTCTTTGGGCACGGTTTGAATAATTAAATGTTAATGGTGAGAGATTATTTACTGCTGATATGCACCAACTCAGGGAATACCCTACCAAATTGTAGTTTATATAACACTAGTTGTCGTATTTGCATTTAGCATATCCTCATTATTCAAATTAAATAGGCTACTTACTTACTGCTTACTGTACGCACTTCTAAAGTTCATAACCGGTCGCTTCGCGTTTTTGTGATGTGAGTGAATTTCTGTACTCACTCTGTGTAGATACTCTTAAATTCTATGTAAAAATGAGTGATTGAGGATCTAAATCAGGTTCGGAATATGAACATAATAAATCACAAAAAGAGAAAAATTTAAAAAGAAAATGTATTCATAAATATCACTGCGCGTGGGTACAAGATAAATTTAAGTTGTGGTAACATCCAAGTAAAAAGGGGGTCACACACTTCTTTTGTAAATTTTGTGCTCAGGTTATGTGTGGAAAAGCAGAATTGTTAAAACACATGAAAAGCAAGAAACATGTGAATCAGATGAAAAATTTCCCACTTAAACAAACTTTAGTTCCAATGGTATCCTCGTCTTCACCGGCACTTGCAGCTGCCAAGAAAAGTGGTGAAATTGAGGTAGGGTTGTGTGGTGAAAAACTTATTCAACGTCTGGCAACCCTGTACATAACCTATACCTATTAGTAAATCTGAAATTTCTTACACAACGCTCTTAATTCTCACATTGTTTTACAAGATGTGTTGCTATATGACTAGGAGTTGAACAATTGGGGAAACTGCAGAATTCGGGGTATATTCCCCTGCTATTGTTAATATTAATTATTATTAACCATGTTTCTCTAGTAACCATAACCAAAATTATAAGGGAAGCAAGTAAAAGGAGGCGAATTTGCCCCGGATTCTGCAGTTCAGCCGTACAATTTAAAAAACCAAACATTTTGCAAACCGGGCATACATAACATTTTTTGTGCAATCGCATTGCATATCATAATCAAAAACATATTATTATTTTATGTTCAACCATGACATTTCACTCGAGCATGGACGAATCACGTATCTAACTTGTTCAACATGCTATTTTTTTCTAATACTACTGCAAAATCTAGCCAACATAAAATGTTGAGTTTAATTTATCTGATGTCTACTGAGTTTGAAAAAACAACTACAGTGTGCATCTGTAATAAAGATGCTAATTACGTCTCGTAAGATTGCGATATACACATCAAGCATTGGTGGGTATATTATAATAAAATCTTGAAAGTTACGGATGCAGTTATTAAAGAACAATTTAAAAAACCAAACATTTTGCAAACCGGGCATACATAACATTTTTTGTGCAATCGCATTGCATATCATAATCAAAAACATATTATTATTTTATGTTCAACCATGACATTTCACTCGAGCATGGACGAATCACGTATCTAACTTGTTCAACATGCTATTTTTTTCTAATACTACTGCAAAATCTAGCCAACATAAAATGTTGAGTTTAATTTATCTGATGTCTACTGAGTTTGAAAAAACAACTACAGTGTGCATCTGTAATAAAGATGCTAATTACGTCTCGTAAGATTGCGATATACACATCAAGCATTGGTGGGTATATTATAATAAAATCTTGAAAGTTACGGATGCAGTTATTAAAGAACACGGTACTGAGGCTACATAGCACTGTGGCTTCAATTTTATCAAATGTTGTAATGCATCCTAACCACAATATTACTTAATAATATTTAGGAAAACCAAAACCTTTAAAAAATTGCATCAATAAGCTTTGCTGAAGAACTATCTTTAGAGTATTTCTTTTGCCAATTCAATCGCAGTCTTTTGCTTATTAATGATGTGTCATATCTAGGTGGTTAAGAAGTATTAACACATCTGATTAAGAAAAAAATGTTTTTCTACGACCGTTCGACGGTTGTAGAAAAAATATTATTTGTATTACGAGCGCGAAATGTTTTAGAGCGTTTGAATGACTTTTTTAACTCATCGGCTCGTCAAACGAAGCAACATTCTCACTCTCTAAAACCATTAATTTCGCGCACTTAATACAGAAATAACATTTTAATCCTATTTTTAATGCCGTTAAAAGTTTTTCTAGCTGCATCCAATTCTGAAGCTGCCCTTCATTTATTAAGAAATGCTAGATTGGCAGGTTCTAATACTGAGCATCATAATTTAGAAAACCAGAAGTGTTTTAGTAATCTCGCAAATGCATTGCGGTACCATTTGTCGCTAAGATTAAAAGTTGCCCTAGATTTTCAGGAGATTGCACTTTCTCAACAAGACAACCAGAATTACTTAAAGAATGTCTGTTTAAATTTAGAAGATGCAATTAAGATAGCAGTAGATACAGTTGGGCAGAGCGAATGCAGCTTGTGGTACTCTTCAAGAAAGCTTAGGATAACAGCCAGCCGAAGTAGAGAACTTTTTACGTACTGTAAAAATAAATCTCCCAATTGGCAGAGTAAAATAAATGCCATCTTAAATTCTAAATTTGTTGGAAATTTTAACACGCGGTATGGCATAGAACAGGAAGCTGCTGCAATTCAGGCATATGAATTAAAATTTGGGCGCCAAATCCACCGATGTGGCTTTACCATAAATCCAGCCATACCATGGGTGGGATCCAGCCCAGATGGATTAATAATCAATAATGGGAAAATTGAGTCTATAATTGAAGTTAAATGCCCCGTAAAAGGTGCTAGTAAATCTGTACATAATTTAATTAATACTAATGAAATAAATTTTTTGTATATATCTGATGGACATATTCGTTTAAAAAAAAATCATAGGTATTATACCCAAGTGCAGATGAGTATGTTAATAGTCAATGTTAATTATTGTGAATTTTTGGTGTACAGCTCATGTGATAAAGATTTTTTACGAATTATTGTAGAATTGGATAAGGAGCATGTTACTGAAGTGGTGCAAGCGTTACATTTTGTATATTTTGCATTTTATTTAACATGTATTAACCCCGTCATCCAAGGTTAATTAATATCAATATTTATCTTTTGAATTATATAATTTTATTTTTTAGAAATGTACATAATTTTAAGCAACTTTGTAGTAGTTTTAAGTTTCTTGGAAAAGATCCATAGAGTTTTTGCAGCTAGATATTATTTCTTAAAAATTATATACCGTGTGTCCACAGGAGTACGCACCATAGAGATAAGATAATGCTAATAGAATATAAATATCAACCAGTGCTGTGACCACCGTCCCTTTTCTTGTACCATTTATAACAATATTGTTTCATACAGTGGCGAGTCAGAAGCCAGAAAACAACGTTTTAGCGTGCCGGCGACCACAGCATTAGCCGATCTTTCTATTCTATTTGGTTATCCCTATGGTGCGTCTTCCTGTGGACACACGGTATAGCTTTTCTCTATGGCAAACAAAAATAAATTCTTTGTGGAGAGTAATCTACACACTGATGTTTCATTTATTACAATAGTAACCTATAAATCAAGGGAAATAATATTTAAGAGGTAATTACTGCCAAGATATCATTGGACCATCGCTACGTGCAACAGGTTTGTTTTTAATTTTTGTTTTAAACAATTGAATACCTAACCGAACGTACACATAAGTAAAACAGTGCTGGAGCATGTAGTTTGAATCTGAAAATTGGTTAAAAACCCTTAAGCACATTTACATTTAACAATCTCTAAATACGTATTCCAACAGCGAAGCTGTCATCTTCGTTAGCCTTCAGGAGAGATTAACTTGAAAGTTAGCTGTCGAAATATGTATTTAGCGTTTGTTAAATATGTTTGGTTAGGGGTTTTTTAAAAATTGTGTTGAACTTACACTATCCACGATACTGTATAAACATTCAATTAGAGTACCTACTGCTGGGAAATAATTACACTGGAGAAAATTCAATGATAAACTTTATTAACAAATGTTTATATTAAAAATAATATAAAATAAATTCCTAAAAGACAACCCTAATGCTTAAAAAAATTAAAAATGACTTATCAATAGTAATATAACAAGGGCGAGACATACTTACTGATAATTTTGCACACGCCAAAGATTGAGTGCTGGCTGCAATGAAAACTGTCCTGAGGGCAGTTTTCTAAGAGCAATTAGCACCATGACTCTTGGCACGGGCAAAATTAGATGTGTGTCACCCGCGTTTATATTTTGAGGATTATTACACAAAACCTGCATACGAATTATGATTTAAAATTGATCTATAATGCTAAAAAACTCAAATTGCTTGTTTCTTACATTTCTATTTCTAATTATGACACCATCTATGGGGTCGCTAATTTGCACTAGGGAGCTTATCAGTTGATAAGTTTCCTTAGGGAGCTTATCAGGTAATCAATTCGGGATTGGTCGATTTTAAAAAAATGCATTGTTCGCATTCGATGAAATCAGTCATGTGACAGTTGTGTGTAATTATCTACACTATTTTACAAATATGCACTATACAATCACTATTTTACATATATACACTATACAATAACTATATTACATATATACACTACACAATAACTATACTACATATATACACTACACATAAAAACTTAAAAACTAACTTATCTACATTATATTACGTAAATACACTCAACATTCTAAATATATTTTTAAAATTTATCGGAAGCCAAGATAGGTTCCGATAAATTAACCAATCCCGCAACAATAATCATTATGTCGTCGATGTAAGGCAGAATAGAAAAAGGCAGCCTATGCTTCAACATAGCAAAATTTTTTAATCTTTGTATGCTACGTTCCACATGGACACGAGCACGTGCAATTTCCGCAGTTTTCGTTGCTTCATCTTTTGTAAATTGTTTTCTGCCTTTTCCTAAAAATGGGGGAATTATTAAGTGGATAAAGTTTTGTTCGCATTCAGATGCAATGGCAAATCCTTTATCCACCATAATTGCATCCTGACCTGGCAAAAACATTTCAATAAGATTCTCTTTGTTAAAGATTGCCTTATCAGATGCCCTTCCCCCATATGCCTTACTGACGTAGGTAATTAAACCTGATGGAGCAACCCCTATTAAAATCTTGCAGGTATGGTTTTTTTTATAAAAAGAATAGCTCCTCAGGCGACATGTTGCACACTTGCTTTTTTCAATAATAATTTCTGTGCAATCTAATACAATGCGGCAATTGGAAAAGTTGCTGAAGCATTTTGGCAAATTGCGCACAATTTCTTCTTTGGATGGGAACTTTATAATTGTTTTAAATAAAGCTCCCATAATTTTACACATGCTAATAAAATATTTTCTGGCAGACGATTCAGAAACATTAAAAAGAATTGCCAAAATCTAAATGTAAGCCCCAATTTAATTTTCATTGTGGTTAATAAAACCTGCTTTCTAATGCAGAACTTTGTTGAAGACGGTGATAGTTTCGACACCGCATCAACAATTACGTTAAAAAGGGCTAAATTATTTATGCCTGTACAACATTTTACCCTATATTCATTATTTATAATATCGGCAATGTCAAACTTCAAGCACTTATCTACAAATGTGTTCACTTGCACAGATTTGTCTTCATTCATTTTATTATTGCCAATCTGAATATTACTCAACTCCAACAAAGCATTAGCTGCTTCCATCTCGGGTTGTTCCAACAAAGCATTAGTTGCTTCCACCTCGGGTTGTTCGTTGGTTGGCTGGCCTGTGTGTTCTGGATCCTCCATAACACGATTTGTGAGTTGCTCCGTTTTCCTCCTTTGGAGCCTATTCAAACGCGCCTGCTTGCTTTGCAGCGTTTTAAATGTTGGCGGTTTGTCGACACTTCCACGGGGCAAATTTTGGGAAGGAATTGCCGTTTTTTTTAGGCATCTGCGCTTGTTGACATAATCTACAAGTAAACAATCATATTGAAACGCCTAAATTATGAAATTAATGGACTAAGCTGAAGATGTTTAACATCAAGTGGCACTTGCTTAATTAAAATGTATCTTTAAGGCAGCATATTTACGATTATTTCAAGCCAGTGAAAATAGAAACTAACAAGTCCTACTTACCGGGTAGTATAAAATCTTCCTTTACAAAATGCTTACTGTACACTTTCATATGGGCCGACACGGGTTTCCCTATTTTTAGCCGGATTTCCCATGTTTTGCACAAATTTTTATTAGTGCGCGGGAAACCGTGCATGGAAACATTGTCCGTGTAATAATTTTTGCACTGCGACACACAACAGTAATTATTACTTCTATTTTTCTTGGTACAACGGGCACTTAACCCAGATATGCCTAAAGGGTAAGTTGAAAATTAAAAATAATTATTTTATTGGAATTGCACTTTATTAATGATACAAAAATTACACAAACTAAAAAAAAAATATTATTTTCCAAAAAATGCAAAATTTCAGCAGTACTACATGTAGTACATTAGGCACATCGACACTTGTAATATAACAATTATTTTTTGGTGTGAAACTGCACAAAACACTTAACATGCACCCCGATATCGCACTTTGAACATCTTGTAGTGTTTCTTTGGTGACAATGACCACATCGGGTTTGTTTTTCTTGAGGAATGACAAGGTGGTCCAGACGTCATAACGTAGATCATTGTCTTGGGAGCTACTTGCATGTCCTTTTTGATAAGACAAACTTTTTTTATTCTGAACAAGTAATGTACAAGCAATTCTCCTTCTGAAACTCAGCTGGTCCAAATCTCCTCCACTTCGGCGATGTAAATGCCAAGCGTTCTGGATTGCCATATCAATGGAGTGCATCAGCAAAGGAATATACCATTTTTCCCCCGAATAGAAATTCGATACAAACTGATATTTTTATCAGATCGATCGACCCCTCCCATATTGGCATTGTACATGTGGATGAGATGAGGCTGCTCCACCTGGATATTCTTTTTTTCCTTCTGTGAATAACGTTTGACCATGTGGATCGGTGCAACTCCCGCAAAGTTCGAACAGAGACAAACCACACTATTATCGTGCCACTTTATTGCAATCAAATTCTGATCACTGATTTTCGCGTAATCGTAACTCCCTCGGCTCTTTTTCTTCATATCCTTTGACTCCACCAGTGAGACTTCCCTCAATCGGTTTTCTCTCACCGTACCGGTAGCGTAAAAATTCAGTGCTGTCAACTCTTCTATCAGAGGAATTGAAGTGAAGAAATTATCGAAGAAAAGGTGAAACTTCATCTCTAGCCATTTTTTGCGCAGAGCTTGAGCATACTCCAAGACCACTCCTGCACCAACTCCAAGATCTTTATACGTTTCACTAATGTTTGTTGAATCTCCCTGATACGGTTCAAACCAGTTCAAATAACCCAACCTGGTAGTCCCAACCCACAACTTGTAGCCATATCGTATAGGTTTTCCATGAATATACTGCTTGCACCCATGACGTCCATAGTATGGGCCCATAGCTTCATCGATTGAGTGCATCTCCTCTGGAGGCGAATGCTCCATGAATTTTTCATTCAACGGTGTGAAAATCGGCCGCACTTTTGTGAACTTGTCGCGTTGCTCAAGCTGCTGATTGTCACAGACATAAAGATACGAGAACAAATACTCGAATCTGTCTCTTGAGATAGCTTCCGAAACCATGTCATTGTGACCATCTTTGTTGCGTTCCCAGAACATCCTTCGTCTTGGCACTTGTACATATCCACTAAGGATCAGAACTCCGATGAAAGCCTTGACTTCATGGCTTTCTATGTTTGGTCTCCGGTTCTTTTGTTGAGCGTACTTATTGCTAAAGTATGCAATAGTGTCTATTACTTTCTCATCAAAAAACTTTGAAAAAAGTTCCAAAGGACTCTCTAGATTCGGCACGATATAATTATTGTCAAAGTTTGTTGTAATCGGAGCCAAATCTTCTACGACCCAATCGTAATGCCTCTTTTGTTTCGCAGGTGGTTTTGTTTGTTTCTGTTTGTTTATCGGTACGTTTGTTCGCAGTTGGGATAAGGGTAAATTGTCATCCGATGAAAAATCGCTGTGATGGTCATCATCTTGAAAGATAATTTCTGCAGGAGCCTTCAGTTGGTTTGCGGGTAGATTATCAATGGTGAGATCATCTTCACCTCCAGAATCTTCATCCGTTACATCAGCTGCTGCATTGTCAGGTGGAAATATCATGATTTTGTCGACTCTACGGACATTTTCATCATTGTCCTCTAACATTGCAAGAGCTTCATGAAGCGAGAACCCCCTATAATTAAATGATACTTGTAGACACATATTTTCCTAATGTACTATATTTAGTACACCTCTTTTCCAGCCCCAAAAATTACCACAGATTTTGAAAATAACTTGAATGTTTGAATGTCGACTGCTAACATCACTATTTGAGGTCATGTTTTTCACTGAACGAAATTTTTATAGTTTTTTATTTATTTGCAATCAACTTACCTTGCGAAGCGGATGTTGAGATCGTCCATTTCTATTTATTGGCTGACTTTGAAGCGGAACAAAACACAAACGAGGTTTGAAAAGTCAATTGAATGCTGACACCCGCGTTGTCTCGTGTATACTGAATGGTTTCATGCATCTGCAAATGTTGCAGCCACTCCGCCACCGTGCAGGCTGAGACTTGTTTGGCCGTACCACATATAGTACATTAGGCATATCTTTGTTAAATTGCTTTCGGTCGCCATTATTTATCCCGAAATGAGTAATTTCGAACTTGACCACTTGGCAGCAGCACCTTAAAATGTTCGTCCCAATTGCTGTTATATACAAGATGCCTAAAATTGCACGGAACAGGACAATTCCATGAATTGGAAATGGTTTAAATACTGTGAGATCATTTAAAAGCGGGACAGTGAGTGCCATGGAATTTCTGTTTTAGATTCGAACTTTGGTTAACAGCCATTTGTCAATTTATTAAACTAACCTCAAAGAAGACAAGCTTTATTAACACTCCAACAGTCGCAACCGATCTGTGAGATACACGTCGTTTTGTTTTGCCCCCCACTTAAATATGGTTCTGAATATGGGAGCGCCGCTGCATCTAATTGTCTGCAATTATATAGTGTGGCGATCAGTTTGACGAAAACAGCGGAGCGGTTCGGTGCTACGACAAAAAAGCTTTATGTATCTGAGAGATACCAAGCGACCTACGCTGTAAGTATTCTAAGGTTTAAAATTATTAATAAATATTTCCCCATTTTGTTTATATTCCGTTCATAAATTATACTTTTTTGCAGATTTCAAAAATATTTCTACAAATAAGCGATTTACCCAGCTTCGTATCCAGTAGATACATTGCGACCACTGCAGGTATTATATTTTATGTAAGTATAATTTTTCGTATAAAATCGAGTAATATGTCGTTTTATAGATTTTCGGGTATGGACATTTTGATTTTACAATTTGCTCAATATTTTAATATAAAATTAGAGAAGGGGTAAAAAGGAGAGGGGGTAAAAATTGAAAATTTTTGGAAAAATCAAGTAATAAATCGTCTTAGAGATGTGAAAGTATTCATTCAATTTGCAGCGGTATTTTTTCTTAGTTTTAGTAAAATAAGAAAGAAAATAATGTTGTCACCCCCAACATAATTTTCGTATAAAAATCATATTTATATGGTGTATTTATTTACTTATGACCTTTTGCCGAAATATTAAGTTTTTTTTAATTTTAGGGAAATGGGAGATAAAAGAATATACTACTTTGATAATCCAAATGATGTCGCTCAGCTCCAAAATATCTTGGAACAGGATTCTGACAACGAAAGTGTAGAAAGTTTCGGGGAAGAAGTTGAAGATGAGCCGGATATCGTAACTGAAAGGCAGGAGGATTCCGAAACGGAGCAAGAGGGCGAATCTGAAGATGAAGAGGATGTTGCAGAATATTTTTTTGGGAAGGATAAAATAACATGTTGGAGAAAGAAGAAACCAACTCCTAGAAGAAGAGGTAAGGAGAATATTTTGATACATCTACCGGGAGTGAAAAATTTGGCAGTTGGAGTAGAAGGTGTGTTAGATACATGGAAATGTCTGTTTGATGATAACATTCTCGATATAATTGTAACCTACACAAATCAGTATGTGGTTAAAATTAAAGACAACTACGGGAGAGAAAGAGATGCTCAGCTTACAGACCGTACTGAAATAAAGGCGTTTATCGGCCTTTTATATTTAGCTGGAGTTTATAGAGCTAACAGATTAAATTTGGACGAATTATGGGCATCCGATGGAGATGGAATTGAAAGATTCAGACTCACAATGCCTTTGAAAAGATTTAAATTTTTAATACGATGTGCTCGTTTTGATGACTCAGAAACAAGGGATGACAGAAAAAAAATAGATAATTTAGCACCTGTACGTGCTATATTTGAAGCTTTTACCGATAATTGTAAGGCATGCTACTCACCTGGCGAGAACTTGACCATAGACGAGAAACTGGAGGCATTTAGAGGAAGGTGTAAATTCCGACAGTATATTCCATCGAAGCCGGCCAAATATGGCTTAGTTGACGCAAAACTCTTCTATATATATAACCTTGAAATATATCCAGGAAAGCAACCTGACGGTCCTTATCAGCAAAGCAACAAACCTGTTGATGTTGTAAAACGCTTAGCATCGCCTGTACTAAAGACAGGACGTAACATCACAGCAGATAATTGGTTTTCCGACATTACCCTTGTCAGTGAATTAAAAAGAGAGAGAATTTCTTATGTGGGTACACTAAAAAAAAATAAGAGACAGATACCACCACAATTGGTCAATACCAAACAACGACCAGTAAATTCAAGCCTTTTTGCATTCAACGATGATTGCACCTTGGTATCCTATATTCCGAAACAAAATAGAAACGTGATTCTTGTGTCAAGTCTGCACAAAGACGACACTATTGACCAGGCCACAGGTGACAAAATGAAACCGGAATTATTAACTTTTTATAATGGCACAAAATGCGGCGTAGACATTGTGGACAAGATGTGTGGTACATATAACGTAGCGCGCAATTCTAAACGATGGCCAATGGTAATTTTCTTTTCAATGCTAAACATGGCCGGAATAAATGCACGAATACTCTATATAGGAAATAAACATACTCCAGTTCCTAGAAGAAGGTTTTTGCGCACCCTTTCGAATGAGCTTACACATGAACATTTGCAATGTAGAAGTGTTCTTACAAGAGGAATACCTGTTAATCTGCAAACAGGCTTAGCAAGATTCAAGCCACAAAGGGAAGAAATGTCTGATAATCCAGAAGAAGGAGTTTCAGCCAAAAGAAAGCGGTGTAGCACCTGTTATTCAAATAAAATAACAAGGCTCAGTAAATATACATGTTATAGTTGCAAACAATTTTTATGCCTTCAGCATTGCAAAATGGTATGCGAAAAGTGCGTAAATCCTGAAAACTAAATGAAAGGCTCGGTCAACGATTATAATTATCTTTAGATTATAAGAATTAGTTCGTTTGTTCTTAGAATATAAGTTCATAAATATGTTTTTTTTCTTAGTTAAAAGTGTTTTTGTTTTTTTAAATAAAAGGTTTCATAAGTCTGTGCCTTTTATTAATACAAACCATGAAGATGATATACTAGTATCCCTCAGATACATTGCGACCACTAATGTGTAGGATTTGATTGCGACCGTTGGAGTGTTAAACGTCAAAAATTGCAGTAAATGTTCCAACACACTCTCTTTGAACATTTACTGTAATTTTTGATGTTTAATAAAGCTTCTGTCTTGTTTGAGGTTAATTTATTAAATTGACAAATGACTGTTAACCAAAGTTCGAATGTAAAAACGAAATTCGATAGCACTCTCTGTTCCGCTTTTAAATGATCTCACGGTACTATTTGCCATAAGAGCTACTTGTTGCCTAGCTACCAAAGTAATTATTGCATTGCAACTCATGGAATTGCCATGTTCCATACAGTTTTAGGCAACCTGTATAATTATGGCCCCATCGATATTTTGGGCAGGAACTGTTCCCAGTCCAGCTATTTTTATTCTACATTTTTATAAAATTCGCATAGAGCACCTTCACTTACCAATCAATTATACTGGTTAGATTAGCTTTACAATATTTGTAAATGAGGCTATAAATACCTGTTTAAATACCCATTTTGGGTATTTACCCTTAAACATAAATACCCGGGTAATTTACATCACTAGGTAGGTTATAAACTTGCGTCCTTCAACTTCTGCAAAAGAAATCACTAAGAAACTTGTGGATAAAAAATTCAAGATCTTAAGCGTAGTTTAAAAACAACTATTATTGATAACAAGGTGAAGCATATATGCTTGCTGTTGTGGAAGTTTGAATTTGGCAGAACTGAAGATCTCAACCAAATATATAATATACAGTACATTAACCGCATGAAGGTCAAAACAGGCAGTAAGGCCCCTTTCAGACGAAACGACTTCACCGTGAACATGACGGCGCGGCATCTTATGAGCCGTGATGTATCAGGGTGTTTGTATTTCACTAGACAGCTTGCAACTTCATTAATAATAGATATTGATAAAACTTTTTTTGTTTTAAATGCCAGTATTCAACCTACAAACTGTCATAAATCAGTTTAGGCCATGGCTTTCTATTTTTTCGACACGACTTTTTTGTTATTTTAATGGAACACCCCATATATTTGTAGATATTTGAAATCAGCTTAAAAATACATTGACATAGGTATGCTCAACCAAAAATTTTAGAACTCATTTTTTTCTAAAAAAAAAATTTAGTTCAAGTAGGTAGGCCATGACTTACACAAAATCATTAAACATCGAACAAGGAAAGCAAAAGAAACTACTTGGCTCCAATTCCGCATGGCCGAATGAACGCATCAAACGCACTAAAACCATTTAAAACTGTTTTTCAAATGGAACAATATGAGTTTCATTAAACAGTTGATAACTACAACAAAACAACTTTCCAACGATGTTCCATATTCGCCATTTATTTCATTTAAAAAACATTGTTTTCAATTGTTTTAGTACGTGTGGTGCGATAATTCGTCCATGAGGAATTTTTCAAGCCAGGTAACCTTTCTTTTGAATATCTTCTTGGATTATTAGTCGAGTCCGTCAAATGCCAATTTGCCATGTTTCTTACTGTAGGCCCCTTTAGGGCCAGATTTCGTATTTAGTCTTTTCACACAGTAAGGGGTGGAATGAACCACAGTTATTGATGCCATAAATGCTATAAAATGCCTCTTTTCGTGATAAATGCTATATTTTGAATAAATTCCATATTTTAATGCTATATTTCAATCAAAATCAATATTACGTGCCTAATTCACAACAAAACGGCTTACAAATTTCAAAATAAACATGTAGAAGTTTTGGTGAGTGCTAGGTACTAAGGTCGATGACCCAGGACGTTGTAACCGCTGGTCGCGCGCCTCAACGCTCAGGTATGTATCCCGTTACGTCGACTCATCAACAACAACCCCGCGCTCTCCCCCTTCCCTTCAATGCACCTCGGATACCTACGTTCCACTCATGTGCCTTGTGTCCGTCATTTTTATCAGATCACTTTGTCTTTTATATTTGTGTTGTGGGATTTTTAATATTACTGGTGACATTTTTTCTAATATTTCAACTTTTTGAAATAAATACAATTTTTTATGCTTTATTTTAAAATAAATGCCATTTTGCTATGCTATATTTTGAAAAAATACGGGAATATTTTGACGGACTCTAATTATTAGTGATTTTAGGTGTCATGGCCTAATTTGGCCATTTTTTAAAACAAAACTTACAAAATTTTATTTTCAGCATACTACCGTTAAAATATTTAAAAATTACAGGGTTTTCCATTAAAAATACCAAAGTCGTGTATCAATACGCAAAAATCGGACGTCATGGTTTAAATTGGATTACAATTTGTAGGCTACGTACTGGTATTTAAAACAATACGAATTTTTTCAATATATCTATTATGAACAATGTTACGAGCTGTCTAGCGATTTATAAACATCCCGTATGTAGACTTCTAATCGTATCTCATTTTTCAGTCTTGTGTAATGGATGACTGAGAATGATTCCTGTGTTTACATTTGCTTTATTTACAACAGAAAAAAGAGAAAACGTAAAGCAACAGTGTGGGTTCATCTAGTGAATATTGAAAGGCCTATTGCTGGCGCTCTTGTCGCTTTGTTTAGCACTTTGTAAAGTGATGTAAACCAATCTCTAAATTACATTAGAATGTTAATAGCAACATTCAATTAAGGTGCAAGAACAACTCATTAGATGAAATACCAACATGAGAGACGCCATCTCACCAGCGGAAAGCCGTTCCGTCTGAAAGGCTCCGTGTACGGCACGACGTTGTGTTCGAGCTTGATAAACACCGTTGTGTTTACAGCATAAGTCGTGGCCGTCTCATTATGAAAGGCTCCATATGAATCAATAGTCTTCAAAATTCACGGCGCACAGCAAACTGTCGTTTCGTCTGAAAGAGGCCTAAAGAATAGTAAGCTTATTCCACAATGTAAGAAGATGCCAAAGACACGGTCATACACAGAAAAACTGTAAAAGAGCACCAGCATGTGTTAAGTGTGCCTTAATCAGCTAACGGCAAATTGCACTAAAACTGGAAGCACTCCTTCCAAGTGCATTAACTGTTCTGAAACGCACTCTGCTAACTACAGGGGATGTACAATAGCTAAGGAGCTTCTGAAAGGTAGGAATAATGCTATCTAGGCTATGAAAACAATTCCTCAACTAAACCCAGTGTGTCTCTAATACAGTTAGGGGTATTAGTCCAGTCAAATGGTAAAAAATAGGGGAAAGTTTTGGTGGAGTTTAGATATAACTGCAATCCATAGCGGAGTCTTAAGTTAGAAAGTTGTCCCCACCACTAAAGGCATTCTCTTAAGGTCTCTCTAAATACTAAACATATATTGCAATAGTTTACTGTCCACAGCAATTCTGGTTGCCTAACTAACATGAAAAATGAATAATTTCAAAATGAGCACAGACTTAAATATTTTATTTATTGCAAGAAAGTCAGTAATTTTCCACTAATAAATGCACTTGAGATGAGTACCAGTAATTATAATTTGAGTGAGAAAGGTTGGCATTAGATAAGGAAGGATTCAGAAGGATTACGTTCAGCGTTTTATAAATAATTGATGTTAGGAATGGCAAACGCAGCTTAATTTATGTAGCTGACAGGTTTGAATTCGGTGAAATCAATACAATGATATAAATATTAATATAATACAGAGATGGTTTGTGAAGTACAAAAATTATACGAGCGTTATGATTAAAAGTTTGTATTACCCGCAAACGGCAATACAACTGAAGGGTAAAGGAACAGTGCAAAGCAGTACGAGGAAGTAGCGATTGCAAGAGCAATTAGCCTACCTATCAAAGAAAACAGACATCGTGGAGTGCTAAAATAACATGTGAAACAGTGCATTTAAAACTAAAGTGATTAAAAAACTGAGTTTTAAAGTGTAAAAGTGACAATTTCCAAGAAAAGACAGTTTACTATTTAAGCAAAAACAGTATATCAAAACTATAGTTCATAAGTTAAAACATGATATCAAAACTCACTTTCATAAAAAGAAATGTAAATCGTAATCGCTAGGATACGAGACAGTCAATTGTTTAATATCGAAAACAAGCTTGTAACTTTTATGTTAGGGGCAGGAGGTGTCCCCAGTTTTTGTAAAATTGTTAATAAAAAGTTTTTTTGTATCAGCCAAAAAGTGTTGTTCATATTCACCAGCGTGCAGATCATCTTTAAGAGTAATTTTTGTTGTGATATCATATCCCAGTGAACAGGAATCAGCACAGTAAGATCTCACCAGGCGCGTCATACAGTGAGGCTAAATTCGGACAAGATTTCGGGCAGTTCGAGACATCAGCCAGCCAGAGCCTTTTTAGTACGTGTGGAGGAGCCCTACAAGTAGGAAGGAGAACCTAGATGCCGTCACCAAGTTGATAGGAGCCGTAGCTTCTCTTCATTGTGCGAGCCAGCATGGGAGCAACACTTCCAAAGGTAAAAATTCACAGGAGGCAGTTAAAGTAAGCTCACTAAGATCGGGTTTCATCTATACGAGGTGTAGAACCAGGCCCCAGTTCCCATAAGCTTTCCAGAGATTTTTAATTGACGTGGCATCCTTCCATTTTGCAATTTGGACCAAAGATTTCGACCGTTTTTGCCGGAAATAGAATAAAAGCACATCAGAGCCTCGTTTTACGTCACTGAAACAATACCAGGTTAGCCGGAAATTACGTCATATAATTTGCATTATATTTTACCTGATGTGATTTCTGCCATTGTGGTGTTGGAAGTCAAATTACGCAAATTTTCATACGTTCAGATCATCTTTGTGTTTACA
The DNA here is from genome assembly GCA_940337035.1 of Agriotes lineatus. Lineage (NCBI taxonomy): Eukaryota > Metazoa > Arthropoda > Insecta > Coleoptera > Elateridae > Agriotes > Agriotes lineatus. The sequence goes on along the minus strand of CALNHX010003324.1, from coordinate 123,626 downwards.
GTCAATTTAAGGTTAAAGCTGTCAGGAACGAATTTAGGCAATTGCCATACTAGTGAATTGGTCCTACACAAAAGTGTAGTGTATTATACAAGCTGTTGAACTTACCCTTGAGACTAGAGTTATTTCAAACTACACTGGAGCTTTGCTTTAACTAATTTCAAATAAATAAAATACACAAGAGCAGTAAACCATTTATTTTGCAAATACATAGTTATTTAACTAAATAATAATTATAACACCATTTTTCATTAGCCCTGAGATTGACACAGAATTCTATTATTAAAACCATTTCATTTGTAAATTGTGTGATACATCCCTATTTATTTATCTTACTATTATATTTTTACATAATTTGAGGGGGCGATAATTACAATATAATATGGTTACGTTTTTAAGTTCGGGCTATTTAAAAATTATACGACGCTCCTTGTATTAAACATTTATTTACAACTATTAATTATTATTATTTACAAACACACGAATTAATAAGGTAGAACACAAATTACTTAAACTAACGAACTACAGGCACTATTTCTAACAACGATACATTTATTTATTTATATGGACTATTCCAGTACAATCGAGGCTTTCCGGCAAATGCATGACGCATCCGCGTCGAAACCGCTCTCGCATTATCGGGAAAATGACTCATCTGTCCACACCTGGCTCCAAGACTGTCTGCCGGCGGCTGTGGCTTACGCGTATGCAGCTGTTTACTCGCAAGGTCGTTACAATATATTTGTCTCATCTCAGAGATTCATGACTATGACAAATCACTTTTACATTAAAATAAGAAGCTACAAAGCATATCGAACCATCCACCCAGACAATCTAGCCAAGGGTGGTAGTGCAATTTTAATTAGAGAATGAGGCGACCGTTTTGAAGAATGTCATCTACAGCGTGTAGATATTCAAGTTACAATAACTGGAATTAAGTCTACAAAACAAGCTGACGGTTGGCGCTGTGTATTATCAATCTAGGCATAATCTCAAAAAAGAAGATTAGGTACATAACACCCCTGCTACATTTAGCTGAGAGGTTTACTGTCGGTGGAGATCTTAACTCTAAGCATGTAGACTGGGGATCCAAGCTAACTACGACTAAAGGTAGCGAACTGAGAAAAGCTGTCCGAGAGAGAATTGAGCTGCAATTATCATTCAACAGGTAACCCACTGATCCTAACAAAATTTCCGACTTGCTAAATTTATTCATCTCAAGGAGTGTATCTTCTAATTTAATTGAAATCGAAGAAAATTTTGACTTGAACTCGGCCATCATTTTGACACTGAGTGAAAAGTTAATTAAAAGAGCAGCCCAACGTGCTCCCGTCAACATAACTACTGGTTGAAAAAGTTTCTGTACTGATTTTCAGAATAATGTCAACCTGATTATTAAACTAAGAACAACTGGGCAACTATAAAAAGAATCTGAAAACTTTACTAGGATTGTTTACTTGGTGCTTATAAAAACACAAAGGAGATTACTCACATAATTAAATGAGTAAACTACCTGACAGATAAAAAAACTTGTCAAAGAAAATAACAAGCTATAAGAAGATGGCAACATGTCAGAGATCCATCTGTTTAGGGTGGAGCTTGTAGTGGACTGTATGTTTTTAATTTAGACAGTTACAGGATAATTCTTAGAGATGAGAGACCAACCCACACACCATTTATAACCCTTTCCGTACAGAAAAATTCAATTTCTACAATGAAAGGTATTAATGCATTTCTATTTATTCAGGAATGGTTTCAACTATAATAATGGTGATCTAAATAAACTATCTGCTTACATAAAATAAACATTTCTTCATGTAAACTGCATGCATATGTTTATAGGTCATTCATCATTCATAAGGTCTTTTACTTATAGGTTCTGTCTGTACTAAGTTGCTTAAAAAGCATTTTTATTATTAGTCCAGTCAGTATAGGTTTTTGCCTTACAAAAAATGGAGTATAAACGATTTTTATATATGTTGTTTAGGTCGAGATCCTAATAAAAAATCCAAGTTTTCGACCTTGGAGGGGCGCCGCGCGAGCAGCCACCTTGGATTAAAGGTGCTAAAAACTGGCTTTTTCCAAATGACTCCGCAACGGTTGATCCTACGCCAAGAAAGTCTAATTCAAAGTTAAAGAAGACAAGCTTCTTGACATTTTTTGTATATAACTATTTTTTATAAGTCTAATATGAAAGGAGTTACACCGGCGGAAAGATGAACATTTCTCTAAAAAAATGTGTAATTTCTAATTTTTAAAATGTTTTCTTGTATTATTTCTGGCCTATTCGTTACGTAGTTATAATAATTTGATAAACGTATAGTAAACTCATTTCCACATCACCATGAGGTAGAGTTATATGCGCTCTTTTTATTGTGGTATCCCCAGTAGGCCCAAACCACAGATGCTCCAGTTTAGTGATGTTTCGTGTTCGCGATTATACTATTTAGTTTTTTTTTTTATTTTTGAAGGCCCCGGTCGGTAGATGTTGACGTCTCCATAAGATTCTTTATCCTCAATGTTATCTTCGAAGTCATTGCTCCTGAGACTTGGGACTTCCAGTGATGAAATGTCCTCATCTTCGTTCCCATTCTCGATGTGAACTTCTGGTGCATTTGCGCATGATTGGCCATTACAGGATCTACACAGAATAGAGCACTTCATCCCACTTTTCCTGCAGCCACATGCTCCGCCGCATCCTTTTTTACAACGGCATGAAATTAATTTTAATAAAGTCTCGGGTGATGGATTCTCTGTCATTGTTACTGGCGTGAGTCCATTCGTGCCAACTTTTCAGCCGCAGTCTCGTGATTTTTTTTCAATTACATACCACTGTTGGATCTGGTGATACGTCCTAAATGCGTGATACCGTGCAGCGTCCTTCGTTGGTGGCAAAGAAGCAAAATTAAACGTGATTCTTGCACTTGAATTTCTTGGTAACGGACTTCTTCTAAGGTAGTGTCATTTAGTTTTGTGCTTTTCTGGTCAAGCGAAAAATTTTTTTTTCCTTGGTTGTAGACGGACGACGTTGTGTCGCAGCCACTAAACGCACAAAATGTTCTCAGCTGCTTTTTACTTCCTTTTACGATAAAGAAAGTATTGGATTCACCCCAAAAATTCGAAATTGAGTTTTCAACAGATCTTCACGTTTGAGAGTCCCCTGAACCCAAAAAACATATTTTTTGTCATTGGTCTGTCTGTGTGTCTGTCTGTCTGGCTGTGAACAGAATATCTCAAAAACTTTATATATAAGTTTTGTGTACTATGTAGATTAGACCGCAAGCTTTTGAAGAAAATCGCATAACCGGAAGTAGGTGTTTACTCTTGTGATTTTATAGTTTTTTTCGATTTTTTTTATTAACTCCTATTTTAAATAGAACACCCGGTATATTATTACATTTTTGAATTCAGCTTAAAATTTTAGAGAAAATTTGTCTCTTCAACTAACGCTCTATTTTGTACCGTTTTTGTAGAATTTGTAATTTTTTAAAATTTTTTACAAATGCTTAAAAATTAAAAATGAAATTTTTAACTAATTATAAGATCACTGTAAAAGGAAGTTGTGTGAGTGTATCACACCAGATTTTTCATATTTAAAACTATTTGCAGAATACACTCTTTCAAGAATTTTGCCTCTCCCAGGTTTGCGAAGGTAGATGTTGCTAATATCGTCAGCAGAACTAGAAAATCGACGTCTTCTCCACTGGCGAAAACAGCATCAAATGTTGAGCACAAAAAAATCGCCGTTTGACAATCAACACATCAGCATCTTCTTCAGCGTGCTTAACTGTAATACAGTAATGTTCGAATGTTTTTACAGCATCGAAATCAGACGGACTTGATTCTTTGCGTTTGCTAGAAATCGTTCTTGGAAAACTAGAACCGGCGTTGTTTCATCCAAAATAACATTCGCAGACAGCTGCTTTTTCGATCGGAGAAGTCTTTCTGCAGTCTTGGTATTTTTTGTCACCATCAAACCGATATCCATCAAAAACAACGACTGCATGTGCGAGTATATAAGTGACTTATAGTTGCGTTTATAAATTAAGAACTATTCCATAGCTATACTAGATGAAAATAATTTTTGATCATACTTTGTATTTCTCTATAGAACGTCATTCTGATGTAGAAACATATTACAAACAATATAGTGTAACTTGTTCTTACAAAATGTACCAACAAAAATAAAGTTTAACGATATTTTGGTGAAATGTTCAACTTTCGGCCGCTGTAACTCGTTACATATTACACTTACAACAAAATTTAATATACAAAAAATGTCAACAATCTTGTCTCCTTTAACTTTATATTGAACTTTTTTGACGTTGGATCAACCGTTGCGGAACTAGTTGGAAAAAAACAGTTTTTAGCACCTTTAATCCAAGATGGCGGCTCGCGCGGCGCCTCTCCAAGGTCGAAAACTTGGATTTTTCATCAGGATCCCGACCTGAACAACATATATAAAAACCGTTCATACTCCATTTTTTGTTGAGCAAAGGCATTTTTTCGTCTCTACAGACTGGACTATATATCGTATCCAAAAAAGGTATCTGCTAGGCTTAATTATAATGAAACATCAATAATGCAGCCTTCCTGTTTCCGATGTAGTTTCGTGTGGCTGCTGCGAACACGTAACTTGTAAATATTGTTTGAACAACGGGACATTACTAAATGTTCATATTACAATGAAGTGGGAGGCAGTTTATTTTATCTAGGTATATCTACTGCATTGTGCTGACTTTATGAAAGTGCTTAAAAGCTCGGAAGAACTAAACGACTGTATATTACATTTAATCCTAAAATTATTCAGAACCGACGAAACTGTACACGTTGTCTTTGAAAACGACACTGAAGTGGGATTTCCGAATCAGATTAAAAATCCACTCATTGTCATTGCGCTTAATAAGCGTATTCATATGTCAGTCAAGACACATACAAACTACATATTTTTTATTAAAGGGCAGACAACTTTAAGTAACTCTTTTGATGAAATAAAAAATCTATCATTCTGGGATGAAAGAGGAAGCCCTCGAGGAAAGTTTATTATTGTTGCTCCAGAAAATATAAATCTGAAGCAGGCGTTTAAGGTGTTGTGGGACTTTGGTATAATAAATGTAATTGTAGTGGTTCCTGAAAACACATCCCTGCGCTTATACACCGCCAATCCTTTTCAAAAGGAAGCTAAGTGTGGAAGGAAATTAATATTAACATCTGTTGGATTGTGCAACAGTACAAAAGATATAAACTTCTTCGATACTGTGCAAAACCTCTCTGATTGCAACATTAAAGTTGTAACCAAATATAAACTTACAGAAAGCGAATATCGAAGTGACCAACCCACTTATAGGGAAATAATTCACTTTTTACAATTGTTAGGCGAAGTCTTAGAAGCAAATATTTCTTTTGAACATGTAACTGATGAAGAATTGTTTATAAATAAACGCAGCAAAGATATATACATTACGCCTCATGTAGCTAGATTTATAGGTTTGTATGACAGTTACGATATGAGTGAATACTTCTTCAGAGATACTCTACTATGGGTTACTCCCAAATCTACCAAAATAAGCGGCATCCGAGCCATGGCATCGGTGTTTGAACCAACAGTTACGGGCTTAATAGCCATCGCTTTTATGCTAACAAGTGTCGTATGTGCACATCGCTTCATAAGCGACGGTTCGTTACCTTTTTGAATTCCTATAAAAGCGTCATGGTAATTTTATCATTCACACTCAACACATCGACCAGCTACGTGCTTCCTAGAATGGATTCTTTGAGATTCCTTCTTCTTTGCTACTTGGTTTACAGCATGCACATCTACAACGTGTATCAAAGCAATCTAATCAGCGTTCTAACCAACCCTGGATATGAACGGGTGACAAACACGATTGAAGAGTTTGCAGATTTAGACGTTCTAGTGTTACGGTATTAAAACAACTTTACGACACCCACCCAAGGTGAGCATCGCACCACGGAATCAGTCCTGGAAAACTGGCACACTTGCCCTGAGATTTGCTAAAAACAGGCTAAAGGCCACTGCTGGAACGCTCAGGGAGTCGGGCGTGAGTCACACGATACGTTCTGGGCAAGCGTGTTGAGGCATATATATAGGGTACGTCAAAATTATGAGGGCGCCACCAAACCTGACTTTAAATGGGCTCGGGTAACCGGGCTTGGGCGGTTAGACGAGGCAACAAGTACGCTAGTTACTACTTGATAAGGGTACTCGAGAAGTATCGAACTCGGATGACAAAATCGATAATTTGAGGTTTGAATCGTTAGTTCGGGTTTGTGCTGCCACTGCGGGGGCGGCCGCTTCACTTACCTGCACACTCCACTACTCAGAGGTCGTCGTACATCTAATCGTGACACTAGCTGTTTATTCTGAAAAAGTAAAGCATGCAGGGGTTGTACACAGTAATAAGCCCCGCGCTTGCACAATTGTCTATTGAATGACGTTATACAGGATCAGGCAACGAATGGGTCACCATACTAAACCTAGGGCTTAACGTAGACCCCAGCTGGAGGTAATCGCACTATAACTAAAGCGTACAAATGTTACACACACAAACAATATCCAAATAGAATATTAAGAAAGCGTTCGAAACGCCTAAAATTAGCAACGCAGCGAAAGTCAATGTTTGCACAGTTACAAACTAAGGATGTACTACTGAATGAATGCGACCAAAGTCGATCGCTTACACGGCACATTCGCGTAAAAGGGGTCACTAAGTTACATAATCTTTTTAAATGGTACCTGGTATTTATTCTGGACTTCTCCTGAGCAGTGCCGGTGGCAGTCAGCAACGCCTGCATTTGCAAGCACATCTCCTTGGGCAAAGACTCCGTATTATTTCAATGTAGTCACTCACTTGGGATTGGTGTAACAGAAACGTATGGGCATTATTCACGTCCTGCAGCGAGTCCCCAACAACTTGTAGGAATGAAAGAACCACTTCTTTTCACGACATGGCCGGACGTAGCCCCCAACAACAACGCCAAGAAAAACGCGCTCACAAAACGGCACGTGCGTCACACACAAGAGCTTCCTGCCGACCTCCTTGATCAATGGCCTGAGTTGAACTGCCGAGCAAGAAGCGTTACGACGCCCGAAGTGGCGTGAGCCAAAACGGCGTTACCACGTGACTCTCGACAGCCAATGGCGATGCGCCCAATAAAACAAATACGTTCCGGTGACAAAGAGAGCGCAAGGCCTCGCCGTCGCACCAACAGCGTAATTTCTAGAAGGTTCGAAAATCTTGCGAGCGTTAACACACGGCTGTCAAAGTACCAACAAAGGGGTGCCCCAGATGACGAGAAATACTGCCATTGAGGCCAAATATGTGCAAAATCATTATTATGGAATTAGGCGATGAAGCCAAATAAGTAACTAAAACGGTTTAACATACGGGCACGCTGCCCTAAAGCCTAGGTGGCTAATTAAAATACAAAATGACCTGACACTAGCAGTAATAAACTCAGGAGTTCCAGAAAATATTACGGGGCAGTATTGTAAGAGACCATCTTAACCTTACCTCGAGCATAATGACTATTGTGTCTTACCGAAATATGAGCAGCTTCATGTGTGAAAACGTTCTAGATAAAGTATACTTTCAGTATAAGTCAATGGTTTACGTGGTTAAGGAAGACGCAGGCTTGTCTGTTTTGGAAATTATGGAGGGGATGCGAAAGGGGCATTACTATCTGAATATATTCAACAAAATCAACTACATCTTAACAGAAGGGTGCTTTACCAAGACAGTAGGCTTCGATTCGGTGCCTGTTCCCAGAAGCGATAAAGAAGAACTGAAAATTATTTTTTTCTCCAACCACACGAATAAGACGCCATATTGTCGAATAATTTTGTATAAAAAGTAAGTCATTTCGGGATGTTCACCAATTACCTTGGCAACTGTACACTTTTCGATTCATATTTGCACTAGTACAAAAATGGACGGAAGATAGGGTTTTGCATGTGTTACAATAATCTCACTTCAGATTACTGTCGTCAGGAATAAAACACAACTTGCTAATAAAATATATATAGTTTAAAATAGTAACGTCTGTACAGGTTGAAATGTTGCTTAAGACTAACTCATATATTCAAACATTCGCACAGCCAAACTGTCCATTTCCTCTCTCACATTCAAAACTACCAATCGCATACTCTAATTTTTGAATATCCAACCAATCATGCCATTTGGATATTTCTGTATTTCCAACGGCTTTTCCCAGGCGACGTCAGTTCGAAATTAATTAGTACTCCGCCCCCCGATAAATTTTGCTGTTTGCCGAAATTCTAACTTTCTAAGACTCAATAGCGAGGACCGGATGTGGGAGTGGAAGTACTCACGTTAAATATCCCAAGCCTGCAAAATTTGAAATTTCGGCCGGTGGATCTAAAAATGTCTAACAGCTCGGCCTTTCCTGACGTATTTTCGTCCCCGAAATACCTATTTCCACATTCGACCCACAAATGCACACCATGTAAAAACAACAACTTAAAACGATAAGTCACATGCCATTAACCTACAACTACTAAATACAAACAAATTATCATCGAATTAGCACAAACAATATTATGAAAAACAAAACATTTATAAAAGGTACAAAAATCAAACACAAAATAATGCATCGCTATGGGATGCATGTTCGAATAAGTTCCTCAGAACATCTACCCCCTTCACTTTCACTTCACTTCACTTTCCTTCTTTTGAGCGAAAAACATAAATATATACAATATTCCTTAAAATCTACCTACTTCTAGCAAAATACAGACTAATCTAAAATTCTAAAATTCTGGGACTGCATTGGCACTGACAAGTTTTAGCCAAATTCCCTCATTTTAGGGAGATAATAACATTCCTTAGCACGGGCTAGTGTTTTATCAATCCCTAAATGCATTAATTCCCTATGCGCTTCGCTTACGATTTCGTATCTCAGCTCTATTGGTACATATAAACGCCAGATACCCCCTTTCGTTTTATAAACTCTCCCATGGCAAAGTACAAATTTTTCATGGGTAGTCTTATCACCCTGCTCCAATTTGGTACATACGGCCTTAACTTCGGAACACGTTCGTTGCAAGGCGGCCACCCAATCAGTGGTTATTTTAATTCCCAACACAGGTAACCCCGTTATAATAGGTTCATCCCTGGCTTCCTCAACTGGATTCGTACTTAACGCATCCGCGACCCGATTTTGTTGCCCTGTATGGTACTCTATCGTGTAATCAAATTCTAATAATTTGAGAAACCATCTTCCAATACGCGGATTAATGTCGCGCTTGTTGGCTAGCAATTTTAAACTGTTGCAATCCGTCTTAATTACGAATGGAATACCTAGAAGGTAAACGCGGTATTTCTCAAGTGCCGCAACTATGGCTAAACATTCCAATTCGTAACTACTGTAGATGGATTCCGCCGCTGTAGTTTTACGACTATAAAATGAAATCGGTTTCATTGTCCCGTCCGTTTGTTTTTGTAAAATCACGGCCCCCAACCCCATACTAGAAGCATCTGTGTGAACTTCTGTATAAGCCTCCGGATCATAAATACAAAGCACCGGTTTGCTTAGCAGTAAAACCTTAATTTCGTCAAAAGCCCCCTGTTGCGCTTCTCCCCAAACAAAAACAGCACCTTTTCTTAAAAGGTCGCTAAGTGGCCTGGCAATTGTAGCAAACCCGTTAATAAATCGCCTGAAGAAACTGGCCAATCCCAAAAACGAACGAATGCCATGTACATTAGACGGTGCCGGATAATTTGCGACCGCCCTTAGCTTTACAGTTCCGGGTTCAATGCCCGCACTCGAAATAGTGAAAACTAAATATTCTATTTTGTACATAAAGAAACTACATTTTCCTAAATTTAATGTCAAGTTCGCGTCCCTAAACCTATCAAACACATCGCGTAACTTAACCAACCCCTCATCGACAGTTTTTGATGGAATAATTATATCATCCAAATACGCTAATGCAGTATCATACCTTAAATTACCTAACACTACATGAATTAAACGTTGGAATACCGCAGGCGCATTGACGAGCCCAAAACAAACTCGTTTAAAGGAGTACGCTCCATCAGGTGTGATGAAAGCAGTCTTACCACGCGAATCCTCTGCCACTGGAATTTGATAGTACCCACACTTCAAATCCAGGGAAGTGTAGTACTGCTGGCCTCCTAATCGATCAAGTTGATCGTCAATCCTCGGCAAGGGCCAATGTTGTTTGACCGTCCTCTTGTTGAGCCCTCGATAAACAACGCACATTCGAACAGATCCGCATTTCTTCCGAACTAGCACAATTGGACTGGCAAATGGTGAAGTTGATTCCTCCACTATGTCGGCCTCCTGCAGCTCGGCGATGATGTCCCGTACCTGCTGTCTCTCTCCATGCGATAGTTGATATGGTCGATAAACTACGGGCCTTTCGTCTGTGAGATCTATGTTCATTTCCGCCAGATTAGTACAGCCAATTTGTTTCATGTTTCTGCTCCCATCAGGTCCGTCTTCACTTCCTCCATAGCCACAGGGATTGCGTTGACTTCGCGTCTACGAGTGCCTTCAACACAACGTTCCCCCCGGGCTATCTTGTGGCCCCCGTCGATGATGACGTCGCCGCCGCTGATGTTTAGTACAGGCAGCACAGCTTCTCCCGCACTATTAGTGGTGATAACACATCGTGGCACAATACCTCCGATCTCACGCATGCCACCCTCAACACATAAATCGGTCACTGGAGCATCCGACCGTATCGCAACATGCCCTAAAAAATTGTCTGGTATCACACAAGCGTCCTTCGCCCACAGAGCCACCTTCAGCGGTTGTCTTTCTCGTGAGTTGCATTCGGTGATAATCAACTCGTTCGCCGTTTTCACAATTTGGATGTGTTCCTGCTCAGTAAATGGATGTTCTATAAGCAGCGGAATTTTCTGCACTTCCCGTGGCACGATTTGCACTTTTACGTCAGCGCTCACTCCATCCACCTCAATTGTCACTTCCGCTGACCCCAAAGTCTGCGTCGTGGCGCCTCCATAACCTGTAATTTGCTTACAGTCCTCCCAGTTACAGATCAGTTTTAATTTCGGCACAAGATCGTCACGAATCGCGCACACCTGAGAGCCAAGATCGACATAACTCTGAATTTTGGTTCCATTAACCTTTGCGTCCTTATAATATTTAAGATTAGGCAATTGTGCCTCGACGTGCTGCACATCCCGCTGCGTTTCAGCATCCGTCGCCCGAACTTTTGATTTTGAACAAAAACGCGAGATGTGTCCGTCTTCTCCGCACGCAAAACATTTCACTTTGTCTGTAACTGTAAACCGTTTTTTTGCACAATCCTTCGCGTAATGTCCTTTAGCACTGCAGCGGTAACACGTCACCTCGTCCTTAGCACTTCTTGTCTTTACAGAAGAATTATTAGCCACACAATTCTTTGCTATATGCCCATTTTGTTGACACTGATTGCATTTAATTATTTGCCTCGCATTATTATTTACAATGCCCGTTGGTGTCGACCGTTCTTGCCTTCGCGACACCTCGTCCACACGTATATCATTTAATAGAGCCTCTTCACTATCATGCCGGATAGGTCGATGTATTCGTGCCGTTTCCCTGCATTTTAATCCATCCAGAATCAACAGCTTGATGTCGGAAAAATTCAGACCCAGGCCGCGACATAATCGTACTTTTATATAAAAATAATCGACGGCGCTCTCATCCTTTTCCTGCATCCTCGCCGACATTTCTTTAAATTTCTCGGCTAGACTCCTTCTATCCTCGTAGTTTTCTCGGAATTTCCTTTCAAAATCTCCCCAGTTTTGGATTTTCTCCTGCTCGTAGCGGTACCATAAAAGAGCGCTGCCAGATAAATGCTGGGAGCCATTTCCAATAAAATGTTGTCGCCCCAAAATTGTCGACCTGCCATCGACTTGACGTCGTCGATCCAGTTCACGGCTTCCGTGGCACCACCTTGTCCATCAAACATTCTTATACTCTAGCTTAGATCAGGCATTACGCAAAAACCTCCATCTGCTGGCGTCGTCCTTCCTCCAGATAACCCAGTAGACGATGCTTGCCTACCTTGCGGATTCAGCTGCTTCAAAATTTCGGACAGCGTCTCCAGCGTAACCACCTGTTGTTGCGGTGTAACGCTCGCACCCCCGCCGCTTGATTCTGCGTCGCCTGTCATTGTAGCTCTTCCCGATCTCAATTGCATACAGCAGCTCACTGCCAATCTCGCGAATCACTCGCCACGTACTCTTGCGAATCACTCGCCACGTACTCTCGCGAATCACTCGCAACCTACTTCCGCGACTCACCCGCCGCGTACACTCTCGCGAATCCCTCGCAACCCGCTCTCGCGATTCACTCGCAATCGATACTCGCGTGAATCCACACGCCCGAGTCTTAACGCAATCACTTCACACCGTTGTAAGTCCTTACATCGGATAATTATTACCGTGAATTATCCGCGATCCCGCTTCTGAAAATTGTTACAATAATCTCACTTCAGATTACTGTCGTCAGGAATAAAACACAACTTGCTAATAAAATATATATAATTTAAAATAGTAACGTCTGTACAGGTTGAAATGTTGCTTAAGACTAACTCATATATTCAAACATTCGCACAGCCAAACTGTCCATTTCCTCTCTCACATTCAAAACTACCAATCGCATACCCTAATTTTTGAATATCCAACCAATCATGCCATTTGGATATTTCTGTATTTCCAACGGCTTTTCCCAGGCGACGTCAGTTCGAAATTAATTAGTACTCCGCCCCCCGATAAATTTTGCTGTTTGCCGAAATTCTAACTTTCTAAGACTCAATAGCGAGGACCGGATGTGGGAGTGGAAGTACTCACGTTAAATATCCCAAGCCTGCAAAATTTGAAATTTCGGCCGGTGGATCTAAAAATGTCTAACACATGGTAAATTTTAAATAAAACACAAACGCTTCGTCAATATTCGGCAATCGCCGTCGTTGTTGTTTAATTTCCCCGTATAGTGATTGTTTATTTGCGCCATGACAGTTCTACAATATAACCTACAATGTTTGATTCTTAATAATAAGTCACATTATTGAATTTATGAGTAGTTGGAGAAAAAATATGTTAGGCTATCAGCACATCCAGCGTTCTTGTAGACATAACAATTCGAGGAAAGGGTTACATCAGCAACGGGTGACGATATCCCGCAGGAAGCTGGACATTGGACAGTTACATTTTAGCGGCCGTCCTGATTGGTATATTAATCTGTTAACTGTTACGGAAGAATAAGTTGTAATAAGGCCAATAAACGTTAAATAGTTATTTTCGGGGCATTTTCTTACAAATAGTATGTTTCATTCGCACAAAAAATGCGTTTTCGGGACGCGTAAGACTCTGTCTTACTTGTCCCGAAATCATGCATTTTGTGTACTAATGAAACAAATAACAATATCCATCGATCACTTTAATCCTATATTCACTTTCTGGATTATTGGATTGCTAACAGCAACAATCGTTTTCTTTGTAGAACTTATGAGTTCTTTAGCATTAACTTATTTTTCAAAAAATGTTATACAGTCACCACAGTTACATGAAAAATTAATTCCAAATTAATCATTTATGTGATAAGTGAGTGCCCTTAGACGTAGGCAACACAATTGCCAATCATCTGACACCAAATGCATCTCAAAGTACAGGGTGCATAAGAGTTGTGTTGCATTTAAGTTGCTCAGTTATGAACGTTGGTGTTAATTAATAACGTGTTTAAGCTATTTATCTTCATCAGTGTTGTTATAGGCTCTTAACCAAATTAATTTTGGTATCGTTAAGAGCTTCATTAACGCACTGAGTGCGGTAATGGATATTACCACACTCAGTGCGGTAATGAATATTACCGCACTCCTTTTGTATAAAGAAATACATTGAACCAGAATTTATTGATGAAGATAAAATATTGAATAATACACGTTTGCTTACGTCACTTAACGAGACTCGTTTGATTGTCGCAAAACTCTGCCCACCGCCTCGTTTTTGGCAATCAAACTCGTGTTGTTAAGATGCTCATAATCAAACTTGTATCGTTAATATCTATTATAGTACAAGGGTGTTATATTACAAATAATCCACGAGAGAAAACGTGTGAATTATTTGTAACTAGCAAGATGCCCGTTCATCGTACGGGCTACAAATGTTTTTTCTTCTAAATCTCAAATAAATTCTAGGGCGCTCCCCTTCCCTTCACTTAATATGCTAAACTAACAAACGCCGCAAAACAATATTCTAGGTAAAAAGGACACAATATTCTTCCGAAAAAGGTCCTCCACAACTCTTTTATGGTTCACGTACCACCTGCTAATCTGTACGTAATTGTCATTCCTCTTTTATATATTGATAAAACTATAGTTTTAGTATAACAATCAGGTAAAATTATAATATTGCAGTGGTATTTAGCCCTCTACTCAGCTCTGGTAGCAATGCAAAGAAATTAAAAATAATGTCACTAAAGCACAGAGTTGAGGTAATGCATACAACTGGAAAATTCCGTATAATTTATCAAATCGTAACCACAATGGCGAAACTTGGCCATTAACATTGATAGTAATTGAATTAATAGAAAAATATTGAAGCTCAATTTTCATATATTGGAGTCAGTAAAATAATTTTAAAACATAATATAAAAGGTTTGGGCAATGTAGAAACCGAACCTAAAATTTGTTAAAACTGGCAAAATAGTTCAAAATATGCACAGCTTAAAAATGAAGCGTTAGCTATTAAAATAATAATTACATAAAGACGTGTGTTATGAGCTTTTTAAAATAAGGTTAAGAGAAGAGGATAAATGAATGGAACATGGTGCAATAAAGCACAATCCAGAAGAAAATTCTAAAATAGAACATGCAACCAAGATTAATATAAAAATTGGGGAAAAGGACACATTATTTAATTAATGAACAAAATCACACATTAACAGGAAATGAACAAAGTTAGTGTAAATAGTTAATCAATAGAGTGACATGCGCGAAAAGACAATTATAATAAAACGAAGTGAGTGGCGCTAAGAGATGTTTTTAAAGAAGAATTTGAAAAACATTTATTTTAGTTGTAAGAAATTTCACAAAATGTATTGTAAAATTTGAATTTATTGTTGGAAGTTGTTAATTTGTACCCAGTTTATATCCTGTCAATTCGAATTTAGATGCTTTATTGTTTATAAGAAGCTTGGTGACAAACAATTGAAATAAAATTATTCTTGAAATGCCAGTTTTTGCTCTACTAATATATTAAGTTTTCTCATAGTAAACATAAAAATATTGAGTTTAAAATATCACCAGTGTGTAGAGAAATTTGTGCTGCATCAGTGAGAGTAAAGGTGGCGATTTATAGGATATAAAATAAATTTTCGTCGGTCACCTCCTCCGATTCCAACGGCAGTCGTCCCAGCATCCCGAGCAAGTGTTCTGCGGCTTTCCAGAGGCTGATATAAGGTACCAGCAGGTCCGGTTGAAGTCTACAAGACTCCGCACATCCGTCTCAGCATCCAGGGGGCACAACAAACAGCGCAGGCACCATAGAAGAGGTCTCCGAGGCAGCATCCGAAAAAAAGTAAGGTTAGTGCATTTGCCAAAATTAACCGCCGCAAAAAGCAGAGAAAGTGATACCTTACCTAAAACACGAGCTGCGGAACCGAAATCCAGCTATGGTTTCTGTCCATGAGCAGCAACGTCTTCAGGATTTCCATTTTAAGTCCAAATTTTGAGGTTAAGAATAACAATTGCATGGAAACGTCCTTTTGGAACAAGTTAATCGCGGTTTTAGCCTGGAAAACAAAAGAGCTTAGTGACGCCGATTGAAGGCGCGAAATTAAAAACTTACCTGATCAAATTGCTCATTAAAACCTTTTAATAATTCATTTCAAAACGTAGGCGGACAGTGTAAGTTGAATTATGTGGGTCAGTTTATCTGTCAGTTTATCTGCACCGGCGCAGTACGGTTTGAATTGAATTTCAAATCACTTTTGCAGTGGCGTGCGAGCCAGTTTTTAAAATTCGATTGAAATGAGGAACCCAAGACCTGGGATTTTGAGTTTCATGTGTACTTTATTTGAGCTAGCAATGTATTATTAACAGATGGATGCATTATCAATATAGCGCAAACTACTATAGCAAATATGATAAATCGGCGAACCCAGAAATTAATCAGTCGAAGTTTGATTTTTTACAAAATTAAAAATAATTTGTGTGGTGGACTTTTAATTGAATTTATTTATCAATCATATCAGAACAACATCTCATAAGCCATTGCAATATATATGTACAAACTAAATGTTGTATTCATAAATTACAGCAAGATATCTGTTTCCACCACTTGAGGGTGGAATTTCGGAAATCTTACTATTTATTCTAAGAGATATCGAGTAATTTGTAAAAACATAGTTTACTCCTTTTCACCCCTTAGGGGTGGAATAAACCCACACCGAAAAATAATTAATAAATTTAACACCCTACCCCTCTTAAGTTTTCCCTTTTACCTCTTTAGGGGTAATTTTAAAATCCCTTAAAGTTCTTTCTAAATATTTTAAGAATACATCTTTATGCCAAAAATCAATGGTCTAACTCAATAAACATAGGAGATAGGAAGGGTTCTTTAAGTCACCCCGAATTTAGATTTGCACTTTTAGGGGTTGAGTAGGGAAAAATCCTGAAATGTGTTTTTAGACACTTATATTGGATACCTATGCAAGAAAACACCAAGTCGATATCTTATCGGGTCTAAGAGATATTGACGAATTTGTGAAAATACAGTTTACCACTTTTCACCCCCATAGGGGTAAAATCTTAACATCCCTTAAACCACTTTCTAAATATTTTAAGAAGACATCTATATGCCAAAAAAATAATGTTCAAACTTAAAAAACATAGGAGATACGAAGGGTTCTATAATTCACCCCGAATGCATATTCGCAACTTTAGGGGTTGATAAGGGCAAAATCCTGAAATACGTTTCTAGGCATTTGCAATGAAGAACTTTGCAAGTAAACACCAAATCGATATCTCATGGGGCCTAAGAGATATTTTGGAATTCGCGAAAGTACATTTTACCCCTTTTCACCCTCTTAGGGGTCGAATTTCAAAATATCCCTTCTTGGCACCACCTTCCGTAACAAATTTAACCTTCCACTCAAGTTTCAAGTTCCTAGTACCAGTGGTTACGGCTCTGCGTTGATTAGTCAGGATTGTGACTTTCTTTTATATATATACTAGCAAGATGCCCGTTCTTCGTACGGACTACAAATGTTTGTTTTTTCTTCTAAATCTGAAATGCATTCTAGAGTGTCCCCCTCCTCCATCACTCAATACGCTAAACAGTTTACCACTTTTCGCCTCTTAGGGGTGCAATTTCTAAAAAAAATTAGCCCGTTTTATACTGAAATGAACCCACAGCGAAAAATAATTTTAACTTCCTACTTCTATTCAGTTTTCCCTTTTTACCGGTTTAGGGGTAAAATTTAAAAAACCCTTAAAAACGTTTTCTAAAGATTTAAAAATACATCTATATGCCAAAAAAGAATGATCTAACTCAACAAACACAGGAGATACAAAGGGTTCTATAATTCACCCCGAATTCAAATTCGCACCTTTTAAGGGTTGATTAGGGCAATGAAATGTGGTTTTAGACATTTGCATTGGAAAGCTACTCATGCAAACACCAAGTCGATATCTTACCGGGCCTAAGAGATATTGTGGAATTCGTGAAAACATAGTTTACCCCTTTAGGGGTACATCTTTAAAATCACTTAAACCGTTTTTTAAATATTTTAAAAATATATCTATATGCCAAAAAAGAATGATCTAACTCAACAAACACAGGAGATACAAAGGGTTCTATAATTCACCCCGAATTCAAATTCGCACCTTTTAAGGGTTGATTAGGGCAATGAAATGTGGTTTTAGACATTTGCATTGGAAAGCTACTCATGCAAACACCAAGTCGATATCTTACCGGGCCTAAGAGATATTGTGGAATTCGTGAAAACATAGTTTACCCCTTTAGGGGTACATCTTTAAAATCACTTAAACCGTTTTTTAAATATTTTAAAAATATATCTATATACCAAAAAAGACTGATCTAACTCAATAAACATAGGAGTAACGAAGGGTCTTTAATTCACCCCCTACCCTTTTTCAGTTTTTCCTCCTTTTACCTCTTTAGGGTTAAAATTTTCAAAATCCAGTACACCTCTTTCTAAATATTTTAAAAATACATCTACATGCCAAAAAAAGAGTGTTTGAGCCCCAATCCAGACTTGAACCTTTAGGGATTGATTAGGACAAAATCCTAAAATACGTTTTTAGGTATTTGCATTGATAATCTTTGCAAGTAGACACCAAGTCGCTATCTCATCGGGTCTAAGAGATATTGAGGAACTCGTAAAAACACATTTTACCCTTTTTCACCCTCGTAGGGGAGGAATTTCAAAAAATCTCTTTTAACCCATTTTATTATAAAATGGAACTCACAGCGAAAAAAATTAATAAATTTAACCCCCCCCCCACCACTTTTCAGTTTATCCTCCTTTTACCCCTTTAGGGTTAAAATGTTCAAAGTTCCTTACGCCCCTTTCTAAATATTTTAAAAATCCATCTGTATGCCAAAAAAGAATGTTCTAACTCAATAAACATAGGAAATACTTACGGTTCTTTAAATCACCCCCAATCCAGATTTGCACCTTTAGGGGTTGATTAGGGCAAAATACTAAAATAAGTTTCTAGGTATTTGCATTGATAATATTTGAAAGTAAACACCAAATCGCTATCTCATCGGGTGTAAGAGATATTGAGGAACTAGTGAAAACACATTTTACCCCTTTTCACCCCTAGGGGGAATTTCAAAATATCTCTTTTAACCCATTTTATTGTGAAATGGAACTCACGGCGAAAAAAATTAATAAATTTAACCCTCCCACACCTTTTCAGTTTTTACTCCTTTTACCCCTTTAGGGTTAACATTTTCAAATTCCCTTACACCCCTTTCTAAATATTTTAAAAATCAATCTATGTGCCAAAAAAGAATGTTCTAACTCAATAAACATACGAAATACTTAGGGCTCTTTAATTCACCCCCAATCCACATTTGCACCTTTAGGGGTTGATTAAGGCAAAATTCTAAAATACGTGTCTAGGTATTTACATTGATAATCTTTGCAAGTAAACACCAAGTCGATATCTTATCGGGTGTAAGAGATATTGAGGAATTCGTGAAAACACATTTTACCCCTTTTCACCCTCTTAGGGGTCGAATTTCAAAAAATCCCTTCTTAGCACTACCTTACGTAACAAACCGAACCTTCCACCCAAATTTCAAGTTTTTAGTGCCAGTGGTTTCGGCTCTGCGTTGATTAGTCAGGGTTGTGACTTTCCTTTATATATGTATAGATTGTTATGATATGCAAAAGGTAGTTTTAAAATATGGATGATAGAAATGATAAATTTGGAAGGTTAATTATAATCAAATTCTAAAGGGTTTAATAAAGATTGTGTGTAAAGTTCAATAAGAATGATAAAATTAATTAAGACAATGAGTAAGGTAATTTGAGGTATAAATAGCAATTGAGTATTCAAATTTTGATAGTTGCAGTTAATTTTAATAAGTTTCAAGCCAAGGTTACAATTGACAAATGTATTTGTTATAATAATAAGAATTAATAGCATGTAATAATAGGAAATTTAAAATTGATAAGAGGGTAAGAAGAATGGTATCTAATGGAAATGAAAATTTTGTTTAGTCAGTTGTAAAAACAAACTCGTAAAAAATGTAAAAATAATATTGAAATGTTTAATTTTGATCAATAAAAGTTATAAATTATGCCTTATTTGTATAGTTATTTGGTAGTATACAAATTTAAAGGCTATTAACAAATCTACGAGATGCGGAAATGAAAATGAAATAATAATTTATTAAAGCTAAACAATCAGTGAAGAGATTGACTAATACAGTGAATTAAATAGAAAGAACCAGAGAACTGCCGAATTGGAGGAAATTGGATTTATTGGTGAAGGTGACACACAATTAAATATTCATTGGTTACATTGGTGGTTGTATGGAAGTGAAGTCATTCATCATAAAGGAGGCTAGTAGGAGTGCCAGCTGGAGTTGGACAGCTTCTGTGGGGGTTGCTGAGTGCAGAGGGCTATCTAAGGAATAAACAAGATAAGATCAGATTCATGTATAAAGCTGAAACTTACCAGGAGTGTATTGGCGTGAAAGTGGCGTTTGATGAGGGGAGCGATACCGCATTCTGCGGACGTTTGGAGTTGGTTGACAGGAATAAGCTGTAGGTGTTGCATAAGGTGAACATCGGGATCTCTTGAGGATAGGAGCAGTGGTATTTAAATATTGGCAGTGTGAGCTGAAGAAGTGATAAGGTTTGTGTTAGTAATGAATATCAAAGCATTTTGAATAACGAACAATAAAAGAAAGAGTAAAATACAAAACAGTACTTACTTTGGTGAGTTAATAGATGGTTGTGTCGGTGTGGGAATAGATTTGTCAGTGCCTGGTTTGAGTAAATGTAGAAGTCAAGTTGACATTTGATGTCATTAAATAGTCAAGAATTAAAATAAAAATTTAAATTTCAACTAATAGAGATCTAGATTTGGCGAACCACCCTGAATAAGAGTACTTAATTGAAATAATTGATTTGAAAGTAATTATAGGTTTACTAGCATGGTGCATTGCATTAATTAAGGGCAAGCTCGAAGTAAAATAGTCACTACATAAATTATATGACTAGTTCAAATGTGGAGCTATTAATAAACATAACAATATATGTCGCAGTCGCATTTCAAAAACCGTCAGTTTGCAAACTGACTAGTCAGTTTGCAAACTGCCCGGCGTTTTCTAAAACGCTTTTAAAATACAGATCGTTTTACAATCGGACTGAAATTTCCAGTCAGTTTGTAAACGCCGGAACATGCATCCGCCGCATTGTCAAGTTTTCTAAATCGAGTGTAAAGTGTTTACCGCTTATTTAAACGGTCAGTTGTGTCTGCATTGGTAAGCAGCGGCATTAATGCAAATTTATTTGTTATATACCGAGTTATATACTGTTATTTTTTTAATGATAAAAAATATAATTTTATAAATGTGTTTTTCTTCAGGGTATATTTAATAATGGATAAAGTGGATACCTAATGTAAAATAAAACAGTATTGTTTTATTTGTTTTAGAAACTGACTGAAATTATCTTGGCAGATTGTAAAATAATGATAGTTCATAGTACATACCTATACCAATAGTTAAAGAGTTGACAGTCCGTCGGAGGCGTGGCTCGCGGTTTACAAACTGACTGAAAATTTCAGTCCGATTGTAAAACGATCTGTGTTTTAAAAGCGTTTTAGAAATCTTCGGGCAGTTTGCAAACTGACTTAACCTATAAATTTCGAATTTGACATAGCTTGCGTGTGTTTTAAATAAAATAAAACCCTAAGGTTTTATGGCTATAAAACTTTAAGGTTTTATGGTTATAAAATGCCCTACGTAATACAACTGATATCAGTGTAATTATGCCTTTATGTGAGTTGTGGATAAAAATATTAATAAACACTAGTAACACTACAATAAGTAAATTCAAGAAGAAACTAGGATGCAATAATTGTAGTTATAGGTGAAGTTGCATTTTGAGGATCGCAGTAGATATTTTAAGCCACTTTTGGACCACTCCCAATGGTTTAGAACTCGGCTAAGCCGTCAAGATGTCAACGATATCATAGAATGCCGGTAATGCAGGTACAGGTGTCCATATCACTGATTTACAAATAAATTAGTGAGTTCTGAAACAAGGTTTGGATAGTTCCGAACTGATCAGTCAACTACAAACGCATTGTAATAGTACAAAATTTGGTCAACATATAACATTCGTTCGCATATAAAAAGAGTTTTAACCGTTATTTTATCACAAATGGTAATACACGAATAGGTTAGTCACTTAATATTTTTCTGCTCAATTTAGGTTAATCAATAGTAATCATTACTCTGCCTCGTATTAAACTTATGAAACCTATGAATTTTCCTATGAAAAAAACTCTTATTTTCCATTCTAAACATGCAGCTTGCAAGAAACCATTCAGCAGCTCTGTTGAGAAGTTTTCTTTCCTTAACGCAGACTTGCACCCAACAGTTTACACCTGAAATATGCTTATGGAAGGTTGAAGCTAGGACATCAAAAAGGATCTCCACAAAAATTAATGAGACAAATGCGCTTGTCTACAGAAGGATTATGTTGAAAATTAGGTGTAGAAAGACACCAAATAAAGAAACTATAAACTAAGATTTATATTTTTATATTTTATTAATCAATTCCTCTGATTTAACAATTAATTATATAATATTCTTGAAAAATAAATATAAATGCTATAAATACATACGTAATCATTTTGGTCGATCCTTTCTCCTTCAAGCCAAATTTGACTGCCGTTAGCCATACAGTTCCCTGATTATTTTATTAATAATTTCCACTTCCAAAACTCTACATTTCAGCTATGTGTTCACTTCTACCTTTTATTTTATTTCTTAAACCTTAACCGCGTCTTCAGAAAATGTTGCAGATGAAGATGGAATATAATAATAATAATGTCATTATTGTGTCAATATAACAATAAAATACGTATGTTAGATTAAAAAAGAACAAGTCAACCTCGAGGCGAAGTTCAGACCCAAAACGGGCTTCTGCTCTTCCAGTTAACCTCGCAAACATGTTACGGTACAAAACCGGTCTAATGGCACCTAACTTATCACGTCCGGGAAACGTCACCACTTGCCCTACGGCTTAATACGCTCAGGGAGATGGGCGTGGTCCTATGAACGGGACACCATAGGGACACGTCTGACAGAACCCCGAAAGCCAAACGAGGTAGGGCATGTGTGCAGCCTTGTGACTTCCAGAACCGTTAACTGGAGCGCTCGAACCAACCTTTGACGTTCACAACTTCGTCCAGGCGCCGCTTTACATTAATCTTACACTGCAGACAAAGGATTATGTTCAAAATTAGGTGTAGAAAGACACAAAATAAAGAAATTATAAACTAAGATTTATGTTTTTATATTTTATTAATCAATTCCTCTGATTTAACAATTAATTATATAATACTCGTATTCTTGAAAAATAAATATATATGCTATAATTACATACGCAATCATTTTGGTCGTTCCTTTCTCCTTTAAACCAAATTTGACTTCTGTTGACCATACAGTTCCCTGATTATTTTATTAATGATTTCCCCTTCCAAAACTCGACATTTCAGCTATGTGTTCACTTCTACCTATTATTTTATTCATTAAACCTTAACCGTGTCTTCAGAAAATGCTACTGTTGAAGATGGAATACAATAATAATAATAATAATTAAATAATAATAATAATGGTGGCTTAAGGACGGTCTACTATTTCCAGAGACAGAAGGATTTGTGATCAGGGCCCCCGCTACCATATGTGCAAAGTGTGCAATGCACACGGGCGCCATCCTTTAGGGGCGCCAAAACACAGGGTCCAAAAAAAATTGCAAAAAAATTCCCAAAAAAAAAACAAAAAACAAAAATTAATTTTTAAATAAAAGTTGAGAAATAAAATATGATTAGGTATAAATACACACGAAATTTTATTAGTATATCATCCAGTTACTGCCGATTCCTATGTTGCGAGAATATATCAGGCGGTAGTTTCTTGATTTTTCCTGTTCAGACATGAATAATGCCTGGAGCGCTATAAAAGCGATGCATCGCCAGAGGCGTTTTTAAACCGGTTAGTTCACTGGACCGTGCAACAAGTAATCCTATTAATTTTTACATTTAAAGTTATTTTTATTTTGTCAAGTGTTGTGTTGTATAATATTTTGTTTACTACTTTTTTTTCTTAAAAATTAAGTGCTGAACACCTGCTGACTGCAATTTCAACGGTTTGATTTTTTATAAAATGGTAAGTGTTCCCTACTTTATACTATCAACATTAACCCTTTATATGATACTGGTTATAATTATTTTTTTTTACCCAAATATCTTTTTATTAATTGAAATGTCATGTACGAGTTTAAAAAAGTAATTGGTTTTTTATCCATAACTCGCTTAGTTTTTATGCTATCGATCTTTTTAAAAAACCATTTTGTAGGGGTTTTAAGGGCTATAAGATCAAATTAGTTTAATATTTTTTCTGCCTTTATTTTTGAAAGGGTTTAAGCTGAAACGGCTCGAACAAATTGCTTTTTACTCAAATCTGCAAACTTGGTGCTTATTATTGTGCTTACTTTAGAAGTTAATTCCTAATTCCCATGAGTACTAATTATGTATTTGTTTTTTCAGGATAAAAGAAAGAGACCTTCAGGTGCGAAGTTTCGCGAGCAAAAGAAACTGAGACTACAAGAAAGGGAAAAAATGGCTGGATCTTTAAAGCACTTCTTGCAAAACAATCAAGATTCCACGGAGACTATCGATACGACCGAATCTCAAGATTCTAAATCCGTAATATCAGTAACCGTGAGTGGACCATCTGAAATTTCAACAGAGGCGACCATGGTAACATCAGGTCCTGCAAGTGGCGGCGGTTGTAGCAGCAAAAGAGCTTCTACTGATGGAGAGCCCGATGAAGCGATGACACCATCCTCGTCTACAGCACTTGAACAATCCACTTCAGGTAATTCAGCTTGTGTAAGAAGTTCGGTAATGTCAGCTACCGAAATACCTGCTGCAAGTGACACTTTCGATGAAGGCTTTAATGAGGCTAGTGTCGATATAATTCCATCCGACCCCGGTTTGTGGCCTGAAAGAATCACCAATGAGATAGCTAGAATATTGGTTAAACGTGGTCCGCCCTTGATAGACACCAGTTTTAGCTTTCCTAGTAATAAAGATAGGAGAAAGTTTTCGTGCAAATACTTTGTAAGAAGTCTAGCAAATGGAGAAACAGTCGAAAGGACTTGGCTTATTTACTCTATTTCTAAAGATTCTGTATTTTGTTTTTGTTGTAAGTTGTTTTGTAAAACTCCTAACACTTTTTGTGATACAAATGGAGTATCTGATTGGCAACACTTGTCTTTGCTAATGACGAGACACGAAACGTCAATTTTACACAACAGTTATATGAACACTTGGGTAAATTTAAAAAACATGTTGGAGACATCTACGACTGTTAATGCTCATCACCTGCGGATTTTAGAAACAGAAAAAAAATATTGGCGCGACGTGTAGGAAAGAATTATTGCGATTGTTAAGTATTTATCTACACAATGCTTGGCATTTCAAGGTTCTTCTAAATTACTTTTCGAACATGATAATGGAAATTTTCAAAAAACCGTTGATATGATTGCCTCTTTTGATTCAGTGATGAGACAACACGTTAGCCGAGTGTGTAACTCCCAAAAAAAAATCTGTTAAAATGACTCATTATTTAGGCGTGCAAATACAGAATGAAATAATTGAATTATTGTTGTCTAAAGTAAGAAATAATATTTTATAAATGGTTTGCAGTTCAAAATATTTTTCAATAATATTAGATTGTACATCAGACACTAGTCATACTGAGCAAAATTAGTCTTGTTCTGAGGTATGTTGTCCTTAACACCACTTCAAAAAAGGTTGAAGTTAAGGAAAGTTTTATTGCGTTTAATCCAATACTGGACTCTACAGGGGAAGTAATATATACATTTGTAACAGAAATTTTGAAAAAATTCAATTTAGATATAAAAATATTAGGGGACAAGGTTATGATAATGGGGCAAACATGAAGGGAAAGCATGTTGGGTGTAAAAGATGTGGCCCAAAATTAATTGGAACTTAGCACCTTTTATGTTTGTTTCTAAAACCAGTTTAGTTTTATTTGACAGGAGTTGGAGTTTATTGCGTTGTTAAGAGATAGATTTGGAAAACAAAATTCTTTTGTTATTATACCTGCTTTGTAGTAGGTCCCATGCGGTCTCATAGTTAGCGTCCGATGCGTCGAGATGTTTTATTAATTTACTTGCCTCGCCTCTGAGGTAAGTTTTGAGGTACTGCATCTTCTCTGCATTGCCTAATGTGGTATTATTGTGGATGAGTCGCCCAAAAATGTCGTGGAACGTGGTCCAATTTTCATAATTTCCTTCGAACATCGGTATCGTGATTTTGGGCAATGGGATGGCCAGTTCTTCTCGTGCTCGTGGTTGTTCACTTCTCGGGATGCTACTTATTTTGTTAAATATTTGAGCTATTACCTGGTTATAACGCTCTCGTATCTGATTGTAAACACCATCTGTGAAGTAATCCTCCGCAAATTCTTGCTCACATCCGAGGATTTCCTTATGCATTCTCGTAATATTCTCCCACTGGTCGGAAATCTTGTTGGTTTTATACTCATAGAACATTTTTGTCTGGACTTGTTCCAATGCTAATATTGCATCGTCAAGTACTTCGCTAAATAACTGCATTTCAATTTCTTGCTTCTTGAGTCTGCCTACTTGTTCGATGGGGTTTTCCTTTTTCTCGGTTTCTAAGCCGTTATTCTCCTCACTAGCTGTATTTAGCTTCTCCTGCCATTCGTGTATGTAATCTGTAGTTATTTGAAATCTTTCTTTCACCTGGCTGTAGAAATCCTTTTTTATGTATTCATGATCCGCTGGAAGTCGCTTCCGTAGTTCCATGTCACCGCTCTCGAATGCCTTCCACAATTCTTCTAATTCATCCTCTTTCTTGGCTAGGTACATCTGATTCTTTCTGCTTCTGGAATCCTTCTTCATATTTGTGAACAGTTGGCACATTTTGTCCGCCAGCTGCTTCTGCTCCTTTATAATTGACTCCATGTCGATGCGGCCTTTTTAATGGCTTTGGTACTAAAACTGGCTTAATAAGTAGTATCTTACCACTTTACGTATTTTCCAAGTTCTTAGCGGATCGATTGCCGCTGAAGATTCTTCTCGCTGCACGGCGGAAGCCCTAGGAAGTTACTAGCAGGACTTATGCTGCTATCACTAATTCTCGCCTTTTCCTTTGGCGGAATTCCTTTGATTGAGTCGTAGGACGTTTTCTCCTTAGCGACGGCTCAATTTGAACTTCTCCCTAATCTTTACACAGAAGAGTACATACCAATCTTGTTGCGAGTCCTCCAAATTTTCTTACGGATATGGCAGATCCGGTCCAGTGTTACTTGCCCAGAGCTTCAAATCTGTTCCGCGTGTCCAGGACTCTTGATTGATGCACTAACTTCTTTTCAGCCTCCAATTGGTTGGATTGAGGATTTTTACCCAAAAAATCCAGTTTCCTCTTGTCCGGGGAGTAGTTGGCTTGTAGGACCAATGTCTTCTCCAAATTCCGGCTTCTTCGTGATCGGGGAGTTGTTGGCTCGAAGAACCAATGTAAAAGATGTGGCCCAAAATTAATTGGAACTTAGCACCTTTTATGTTTGTTTCTAAAACCAGTTTAGTTTTATTTGACAGGAGTTGGAGTTTATTGCGTTGTTAAGAGATAGGGTGAGAAGGCCAGGCTTTGCCAACTCTTTACGAATATTTGTAGCCTATATTCATCCCCATCAATGAATAAACATTAGTGGTTAAATGTATATTAAATTCTAATACATATCACAGAGCTTTTATACAGTAAATGTATACCATATTTACGCCCTACTATTAATAATTACAATCATATGTGTGTAACCTAACGTAATATTAAACGCTAAGTTTGTTAGTTTGACCCACTAGTTGCAGAATTGCTGCGTTGTGCCTTTTATATACGATATAATACACAATTAAAACCTGCAACGTCTGTTTTGAAACATAAGGAACTGGCGCTTGTTGCGTGTGTCGTTTACTTTTAGTTGTTATCGCGACACAGAAACTTGACCCATGTTTTATCTGGCGCAAGTTATGCAGTTTTTGTAAGCTAATTGCGTGCACTTCTGTATTTACTTTATTTCACATTATTCACTAAAATTCATGTTCAAAAATAGTTTGAACATTGGGCTTCAAAAACGCATTCTTGATGCGAGTCCGAGAGCCCTTTTTGTACCTTGTGCGGCTCATACTTTGAATTTAACAGTAAATTACGCTTCTAAGGTGTCAGATGCTACAATAAACTTTTTTAATCTTGTGGAAGAGTTATATAATTTTTTTTCGTCATCCACAAAAAGGTGGGATGTTATGAGAAAAAATGTCCCCGGGTTAAGTTTAAAGCCTCTAAGTGAGACAAGATGGGCCAGCAGAATTGATGCAATAAAGCCTCTTAAACTTTATTTAATTAAGGTTTGCGAAAGTCTTCTAGAAGTAGCTGAAGATAATTCCTTTCACATTGATGCAAAACATAAAGCGAGTTCCCTCTTAACGTCTGTACAAAATTTTCAATTTATTTGTGGAATTATTATTTGGCATGACGTTTTATTTCATATAAATATTGTCAGCAAACAAATCCAAAGTACTACAATTAATATTAAAGTATGCCAAATCTACCTAAAAAATTTAGTTGATCACTTCCAGCAATATAGATCTGACCAATCATTTCAAGAAATTCGTGTACAAGCGAAAGAAGTAGCACTCTCTCTCGAAATTGAAGAAGACTTTCCACCGTTACCAACGGTCAGGAGGAAATTTAAACCAAAACTGTTTGACTATGAACACCGAGATGAGACCCCTCATGATCCAAAAACCGCTTTTAAAATTAGTTTTTTCTTAAAAATTATAGATCAAACTTTAAGCTCTCTAAAAAACCGATTTGACTTATTAAATGAGTATGATAATATTTTCGGATTTTTAGCGACATATTCAAATTAAGTGACAGCGATCTTTTAAAACGTTGTTCTGTTCTTGAAGAACGACTGACAGGTGAGGATAATAAGGATATAGACTCCAATGATTTGTTTAATGAAATTAAAGCGTTAAAGTTGTTTTCATTACTTGATGATACTGAGCCCTTAAGTATTTTACAATATATATTTGAAAACAATTTAATCTCCACCCTTCCAAACGTAAACATTTCACTAAGAATTCTTCTGACATTGCCTGTATCTGTAGCTTCTGGCGAGCGATCTTTTTCAAAGTTAAAAATCATTAAAAATTGTTTAAGATCGACAATGCTTCAAGAAAGATTGTCTGGGCTAGCAATGTTAGCAATTGAACAAGAAATTTTTGATGGTATAAATTTTAGCGCTGTAATTAATGAATTTGCAACAGCAAAGTCTCGGAAAATATCGCTACTACAATAGCTATTTTTTATTTTTCTATTGTACCTAGCTATCATTTTTGATTTTATAACGAAGTTACCTAGGTATTTGTTATCAGAAGTATCTGCATATTTTTTAAAATATCTGAGTATAAGTAGAAAGTAGTACTTATATATATGTAGACATTAGGCAATATTTCTGTTATTTGTTCCTAAAAAAAATGTGATTTTTAGTTTTGGCTTATTGTATAGTATTTATAAACAACGTGTCTGTACCCCATTAGTCAAGTAAATGCTTTAAAATGAGTGTGAACAAGAATTTATTTTAATTTATTTTGTTATGATTTCATTCTGTTTGTTTCATTTTGATATTTTAGTCTACAAATAAATATGACTTCTAAAGTTCAGTTTTTTTATTTATTTCAAGCACCTACCTACCTACCTACCTTCAAAAAAAAAATAAAAAAACATGATCCAAAATGCCTTAAGGGGCGCCAAAATCCTTTTTTGCACACAGGCGCCAGTAGCCCTTACGGGGGGGCCTGGCTGCAAGCGGCATTTGAAGGACTATTCAACGAACAAAATTGACATTTCTTAGTAATTAATCAATTTTATCACGTCCTCTTTGAAAATAAAAATCTGTTGACGTGAAATAAATGATTTGTCAAATTTTACAGGAAGTTAAATAAATGTCACAAGAAGAGAAAAAAATTGTCACATATAATCTCATAAGAGCATCAATTCTTTCCGGAAATTTTTTTTGAGTGCGGTCCAACAATGTCGTATTAATTTGCCCGAGCGGGACGCGAGGGCAAATTAGGACGTTGTTGGAATGCACGAAAATAATTTCCGGATATGAATTAATGCTCGAATGCAGATTCGGTAAGAAAATCGTAACGCCACAAACCCTCACAGTTAGGTTGGTCTACCTACAAAAAATTTCCAAGAAATTTTTTTATTGTCTTGGTTACGGCTCGTGAACTAATTTTTCTATTGGTCATTAATGAGTGTCGTACGATTTTCATTAAAATTCCGCTAACGGAATATTTGCACAATTTTACGCTGATTGGTGGCAAATGACATAAATACTAAATTATGATTGGTGAATAGTTAACTTGAAGAGGGTGAGTTGAATAGTCTCTAAAATTTTAATCGGAATTCAATAATGTAATAATATACCAGGTGTTCTATTTAAAGAGGTATTCAACAGTAAAATCACCTCACATCTCACATCAATACACATTAAAAAATGTAATAAAAATATAAAATTTGAAAAAATCGTTAGAGCCGTTTTTAAAAAAATCGAAAAAAATTTTCCTATGCGCGCACTCAGTTATCTTAAGTATATTTTTATTTTGTTATATAATTTTGGAGAGCGGGACACATGGCAGGCGTCATCTTACTTCATTTACTTTTTTTTTCTTTTTCTTGATCCTTCATTTTGCATCTTTGCTATATGTTAGTATGAATCAGTATATAAGAGATTATAATTTTGTTCCTATAAATGCATTTGAAATCAATGATCCGGTAACTGCCAATATTTTATTACAAAATGATGAAAATAATACTAAATTTAATCTATTTCACATAAATATACGCAGTATTAATAAAAATTTTGATGAACTAAAGATATTTTTAAACCAACTTGGTGTTGAATATGATTGTACAGTATTAACTGAGACCTGGCAGATTCGAGATCCTGAATTTTTTTGTCGAATTGATTACGAAGTTATTTATAATGAGGGAGTTTATAATCAAAATGATGGTGTTCTACTGTTAATTAAAAAATCATTAAATTTTCAATACAAAATAATAAATATCAAAGAAAATCAAGCAATTCAAGTTAAATTAAAATTTTGTAATAAAGCCATATTAATTACAGCCATATACAGATCACCATCTAGTTGTTTAAATTAATTTTTAACAGAACTCGATAATTACTTAAATTCTATTAGTACTGAAAATGCTGACTATAGTATTGTTGTTGGTGATATAAATTTAAATATTCTAGTGGAAAATACTGCTTCAAATGAATATTTAAATATCATGAGCAATTTTGGATTCATATCAATGATTCAATGATAAACAGTTACACAAGGGAACAAGAACATAGCAAGTCTTGTGTTGATTATTTATTTCTAAAGACGAAAGAGGATATAAACGATGTAGTGTCAGCAATTTTTAAAACAAATATAACTGACCATTTTCCCATAAGCTTATCACTTTCAGTAAGAAATCAATCTTGTCCTAATGTAGAACAAAATAAGTTAAGTAAATTTTTAAACTATGATCAATTGAGGTTAAGCATGAATAGCTTGCAGTGGGTTCAATATTATAATACAGAAAGTACGGATCAATTGGCTGTTTTACTCACAGATAGTATAACAATCGCATTAAATTCTAGTACTGTTACAAAAAAATTAAACACAAAGATACAAAAAGAAAAAATTGGATAACTGCTGGATTGGTGACGAAAATAAAGAAAAGAGATGTACTATATCGGGAATTACAAAAGAATCCATTCCATATTAAATTAAAAAATGAATTTAAAACGTATAGAAATAAATTGAATAACTTAATTAAAGAAACGAAAGCTAGGTTTTTTAAAATAAAAATAGAGAATATGGCAAATAACGACAGTAAATCGTTCTGGAATATTGTTAATGAAATTACAAATTCTCATAGAAAAAAAATCTCAAGAAAATAGTGATATTAAAGAAATTAAAATTGAAACTGGAATACTGACTTCCGATGTGACTGAAATAACAAATGAATTTAATAATTTTTTTGTTAGTGTTGGTAAAAATCTTGCCTCTAAAATTAAACCGGTAGCTAAGGCTCCATCTAGATTACAATCATTGTCGTCTTCCATTTATTTAACGCCAACTAATGAATATGAAATTGCAGATATAATATCCAAATTAAAAACCAATGTTACACCTGGATTTGATAATATCACAACTGAAGTATTTTTTATTTTTTTATTTATTTATTTAATCGAGAACCCTTCTACCGATTGGTGTAGGGTGTATGTACAACTGAAGTACTGAAAGTAATTTCAGAAAGTATAGTTTCACCTATTGTTTTCTTAATAAACAAAATTATAGAGACTGGTTCTGTTCCTGAATTATTTGAAATAGCTGTTGTAAAGCCCTTGTATAAGAAGGGCGACAAAACTGAGTTGTCCAATTACAGACCAATTTCTGTAATTAGTAATCTGGCGAAAATATTTGAAAAGGTTATAAAGAAAAGAATTAATGATTATTTAAATAAATTTAATATAATATCAGAAAAACAATTCGGATTCCAGAAAAATAAATCTACGCAAGATGCCGTAAGTTACTTATGTTCTCTTATTAATAATTTCTTAGAAAACAGCAAGCCTTCTCTGTGCGTGTTCTTAAATCTGGCTAAGGCCTTTGATACTGTAAGTTATCTCTGTTTATTAGATTCGCTAGAAAACATAGGATTCAGATGCATTGCTTTAAAATTAATGAAAAGCTATTTAACTAGTCGAAAACAATTTGTAGAAATAAACAAAGTAAAGAGCCTTGAGTGCACAGATGAATATGGAGTGCCGCAAGGCACTGTGTTAGGGCCAATACTTTTCATTATATATCTTAATGATTTATTTCAATGAAATACTTTGGGCGCAATAATCAGTTTTGCAGACGACACAGCAATTTTTTATCAAGATGACTCCTGGTCAGGTTTGAGAACAAAAGCAAAGAAGGATGTAAAAATTGTAAAAGATTGGTTTGATTATAAATTTTCTAACAATCAACTTCGACAAAACCAAATACGTACCATTGACTTGCTACAAAAACAAATTGCCCCTATTCAAACAATTAGTAATAGACCTGCAGACCAAAGTGGATGAGACAAAAAACATAAAATATCTGGGTGTAATAATTATAGACAGGCATTTGAGATGGAACGATCATATAGATAATTTAGTCCAGACGCTAAGATCAATATTATTCCGCTTTAAACAATTAAAATCTATTTTAAATAGCTTTGAACTAAAAAAAGTGTATTATGCACTGATCGAATCCCGATTATATTATGGAATTATTGGATGGGGCAGTGCTGTTAATATTTACCTAAAAAAATTTGAAATAATTAAAAAAAAATTTATCCGTATTGTACTAAATAAGGAAGCCACCTATCCATCAAATTTACTTTATTGTGAAGCAATAATATTGCATCCACGGCAACTATACTTTTTTTCAGTGGTGTTATTTATGTATAAGAATAAAAACAATTTGGTCTTAATTGATCATCAGTACCAGACTCGTCTCAAACCATTTGCATTCAAGACTCCGTTTTCAACAAAATCTATTGGACAGAGAAATCATGGGTATCCTGGCCGGAGATTTTATAACTTCTTGCCAGAAGCTATTAAATCTTCTAGATCATTACATCACTTTAAGAAATTGGTAAAAGCATTTTTATTCAGCACTGATATAGATATTTTTTATAATATATTTCCTTAAAAAACTACGTTTTACATAGTTATATTTATATTATTATTGTAATGTTTTTTAACTGGACCATCGATTTCTGCTTTTTATTGTCTCTTCTCATTACGACTTATTTTTGCTTCCTTCTTTTTTTGAAAATCAAGTTAAATGAATTAATTTAAATTCTGCGTCAACAATAATAGTATCTTTAAAAAGAAACCCATAGACAGTTATTTAAACTTTATGGGTTAAATTTGTTTATTTGCCAATTAAGAAGGCATTCGATAACGTCGTCTGGAAACATCTCTGGATAGTCTTGAGAGTAATGGGGGTGCCCGAACATTTAAGCCTGCTGATCCAAAACTTATACAAGAACTCAGAAGCAGTGGTAAGGCTCGACAATGACACTTCCAAGCCTTTCAAGATCCAAAAGGGCGTCCGACAAGGATGCATACTCTCACCAAGGCTGTTCAATATCTATGGCGAATACATCATAAGGAAGAGTCTGGAAAACTTCGAAGGAGGATTTTCGGTTGGCGGACAAAAAATTACCAATCTCAGATATGCGGACGACACCACACTAATAACAGCAAGCGAATCAGAGTTGGAAGAACTGGTACAAAGAGTAATAAAGGAAAGCAGGGCCCTAGGACTCGAAATCAACATTACGAAAACAAAAATAATGATTGTAGACAGGGGTAACGCAGCGCAGCCCGAAAATCGCTTGCCTAACATACAACGTGTGGAGGAGTTCATATTTTTAGGCTCACTCATAAGTTCTAAAGGCGGTTGCCAAAAGGAAATAAGAAGACGAATAGCAATCGCTCGAAACGCCATGACAAATCTGGAAAAGGTGTGGAAAGACAAACATATAACCAAAACCACCAAGATGAAACTGGTACGATCACTAATATATTCCATCTTCCTATATGGAGCAGAAACATGGACGTTGAGCGCCTCGGATAGGAATAGAATAGATGCCTTCGAGATGTGGTGTTGGAGGCGCATGCTCCGAATACCGTGGACGGCGAGAAGAATGAACGCCTCAATACTAAATGAGCTTAATGTCACCGAAAGGCTCTCCAAAGAATGTCGTAGGCGCATTTTATCTTATTTCGGCCATGTGACCAGAACAAATGACACTAGTCTAGAAAGATTAATCGTCCAAGGCAAGGTTGACGGAAAAAGACCCAGAGGTCGATCACCCTTGAGGTGGATTGACCAGATAAAGAAGCTGACCAATAAACCACTTAAAGAAGCCAGCGTAAAAGCTCAAGACCGAAACGCCTGGAGGGACATCACAAACGAATGCTCATGAGATCACGAATCTTCAGTAATGAGGGATGCGACTCTGAAGAAGAAGAAGATATATAAAATATATTGTAATATTTTGTAAAATATAAAAAAAATAATATTATCTTTGTAACATTTCGCAAATAAACTTTATTATTATTATTATTAGTAAAAAGGAAACAATTGATTTATGTACATTGGACAAGATAAACAAGGGCAACAAGGTACAGGATTTATAGTAGCATCAAAAATGAGAAACAAAGTTCTGCGATTTTTACCAATAAACGGAAGATTATCTTGCCCTTATGAACGAGTACGCTCTAATAAAAAATGCAACAGAAATAAAGAAGCGAGAATTTTACGAACGATTGCTGAAAATAGCAGAACAAATGCAAAAAAAACTACACATTAATAATGAAAGATCTGAATGCCCAGATTGGTAAAGAAAAACACATAGAAGACGTACCTGGGAAACATACTCTACACAGTAGAACAAATTACAATGGAAACAAACTAGCCCACCCAGCCAGTGACTTACACTTGACTATCAGCAGCATACAATTTAAAAAAAGAAAAGCCACTAAATGACATGGACAGCTCCAGGAGAGGAAAATATAAGTCAAATTGATCATATACTCATTTCAAAACAAAGACACGTACAGGACGTACGAACATATCGTAGATCAAACTGCGAATCAGACTACTGTTTAGTAGTGGCAACAATGAAAGAAAAAATCTCAAACAATTACCGAGAAAAACATGTGAAGAAATTGAATGTAGGCAAGCTAACAGACGAAGAATACGCACAAAAATACAGAGAAACTAGAAAACAATAACGCCAACACACCGCATGCAACAGACATAGAGATGGAATAGAAAATACTGAAAAAAATATCACACAGGCAGCATAAAAGACAGTAATTGGAAATACAAAAATAGAAAAAGAATGGTTCGATGAGTGCAGAGAAGCATTCGAAAAAAGAAATACAGGTGGATTAAAATACATGCAAAATAAAAATCAAGAAAATGAGAAACAACACTAACGATTGAAACAAATTGCAACAAACTTATTTAGAACAAAGAAAAGAAGATGAATGGACAAGAAAATTGAAGAAATGGAAACCCACAAGAGGAGAAAAAATATGAAAAAATTTCACAAAAAACTAGGATTAAAGACAAAGGGAAGAAAGGTAAATATACCAATCTGCAAAGATAGCAACAGAAAATTACTGATAGAAAAAAACGAGGTACTTAATAAATGGACAGACCACTTTAAAAATTTCCTAGACAATGACAAAAACGAACTAACAAAAACCTAGGAGACAAAAGACAGAAGAAGTAGAGGAACCTGGATGGGAAGAAACGTGTGCAACAATTAACAATCTAAAAAATTTAAAAGCAGCAGGCCCTGTCGAGGTGACTGGTGCAATGCTAAAATATGGCGGACACCAGCTCAAAAAACAAATTCACAATCTTATTACAAAGATTTGGCAAGAATAACAATTGCCCAAATATTGGAAAAACGGAATGATAATTCCAATATTTAAGAAAGTGTAAGCACATTTTTAGTTTGTATGAAAGAACGGCTAATTAGCATTATTTTCTTGATTTCGAAATTACGATTCCTCCTGTATATAGATGTTTCAAATTATTCGCTTGCAGACAGCAGTTTTAAATGCACTCATTCTGTGTTATCGCTCTGTTTCGGGCATATTGGCACACTAGAAAAGCCACGCACGTGTTTCTTATCGATCCGCCGCAGAGGTGAATTTGTTGTATAAGCGCTTACGTTTTGAGCCAGAATAAAAACAGTTGCCGTGTGTTAGAGAGAGCGAGTACGAATGTTGGCCCCCACTATTTGTCGATAAGGAGGTAGTCCGCTCGTTTTCGAGACAGATTTGATTCGGGGTTGCAAGAAGCAACTAGTGATTTTGAAGTTTTTCCCGCCACGCAGCCTTCGGGCTTGCGTAAGTGGCGTGGCGTTTGTTTAATGTGTAATTAGCGGCCAACGGTTGTGCCTTTGGTGTGTGTGTGTGTGTGTGTGTGTGTGTGTCGCATGTTTTGACCCGTTATTTGAACTCCCGTCGATTGAACACCAGTGCTTCGCATTTTCTGAACTTAATGAACTGCACTTGGTAGCGTTGGCCGTTGGGCGAACTTAGCGTTATGGTTTACCGATTTAAGCCTTTGAGTTTTTTGATTATCGTGAGGCGGCAACTCCTTAATTACGTCGTTCGACGGACTCTCTGTGAAATCTCAACATCAGCTTATTACTTCCTTTTACTATAAAGGATGTATTGGATTCACCCCAAAAATTCGAAATTGAGTTTTCAACGGATCTTCACGTTTTAGAGTCCCCTGATCCCAAAAAACATATTTTTTTTCATTGGTCTGTCTGTCTGTCTGTGTGTCTGTCTGTGAACAGAATATCTCAAAAACGAAAAGAGGTATGGCGTTGAAACTTCATATATAAGTTTTGTGTACTATGTAGATGAGACAGCAAGCTTTTGAAGAAAATCGCATTACCGGAAGTTGGTGTTTACTCTTGTGATTTTTCAGTTTTTTTCGATTTTTTCAAAAACGGCTCTAACGATTTTTTTTTAACTTTACATTTTTCTTACATTTTTAATGTGTATTGATGTGAGATAGGTGATTTTCCAGTTGAATACTTCTAAAGAGGGTTTCTTTTGTTTTTTTTTCTATTTTTTTTTATTAACTCCTATTTTAAATAAAACACCCGGTATATTATTACATTTTTGAATTCACCTTAAAATTCTAGAGAAAATTTGTCTCTTCAACTAACACTCGATTTTGTACCGTTTTTGTAGAATTTGTAATTTTTGAAAATTTTTAACAAATGGTTTAAAATTAAAAATGAAATTTTTGACTAATTATAAGTTCACTGTAAAAGGAAGTTGTGTGAGTGTATCACACCAGATTTTTCATATGTCGCAGAGCTCCCATTTATCGTCTTATGCCAATTTGCCCATTTCTGTGCGAACTTCGAATTGGCTCTCATTAGGGAAATTATCCCAGGTTCCGTCCCGTCGCCCACGTACTGTTGATTTGGTGCAGCTCTCTTTGAGTGTTTTATCGAAGTGCCTGGAAAGCGGCCGTTTGCAGCAACGTAGGACATTGATTACTGAGCTGAGCTGAGCTTCTTAACTGTACCGTTATATTATAGTAGCTTTTAGAGTTTACGTAACGTTGCGGTCATTGTTACCTTTATTGTTTGAACCATTATAGTTGTTTAGGTTTACATGTCAATTTAATTTATTGCCGTCAGAATTCATGAACCTGTTCAACTTTACGTCGTGGCAATTGAAGTCTATGTCGCAATTGTAACTTGTTTAGTTAATTACCGTTGATTACGCTGGACAGCATACACGTGATGAGGCAAAAAGCAAATAATTTAACATTGACATCCATAATCTCTGCATAGATTAGTCAGGCCTTTGACAAATTTAACAGAAATAAAATGTTGACACAAATAAGTAGCCTAGGAATTCCAACCAAACTGTTACACTTGCAACCAACTACAAGGCGACCACAGCAAACCGTCTCGCTTGCACCGGCGGGCGATCCAGCCCACAGAACATTCTAGAAAAACGTCTGCGTACTAAATCGATATTGGAACCTAACGTGCCAACGAATATAAGCGGCGCTACAAAACAAGTGCCTTTCTGATTTCAAGGCGGCGGATACACCTGCGTCATGCTGTGACCTATTAAATGCCTGTACAGGATATAATATCAAACGTAAAAATATGACAAGAAAGCTATATACAAGCGGGGTTGCAATCTTAGAAAAATACTCTGAAAGTGGCACATTCGTGTAATTTTAAAATGTCCTGAAAAACATATTTATTTAGAAAAAAGTAAAAAAAATATGAGTGAATCGCTTCATAGATTAGTCAGGCCTTTAACAAATTTAACAGAAATAAAATGTTGACACAAATAAGTAGCCTAGGAATTCTAATCAAACTGTTATACCTTATCAGAATCATTAGCGCAGACACAACGACAACAGTTAAAACAACAGACGGTAACACGGAGAGTTTCAATATCAGGGTAGGGGTCAGACATGGAGATGTGCTTTCACCTACATTTTTTAACTTGGTACTTAGCCATAATGAGAAGAATAAACATTAATAGTTTTACCAGTACAAAAAATACTCAAATATGTGCCTACGCAGATGATCTAGTGGTAACAAGTAGAACAAAACAAGGACTTATCGATACATTTTGTAAACTAAACATACAAACCACCGGTCGTTACGCGTGCGCGAAGGAGCACATCTGCGAGCTCCGAGGTGAGTGAACTGAAACAACTGATTCTCGAATTAAAGTCCGAAGTAGATAGCCTTAAAAAAAGGCGAACAATGGGAACCAAATAACCCCCGAAGATGTAATAAGCGCAGTAGTAGAACGTTAGTGTCGTGCCAATAACGTTATAGTTTTCAAGGTGGAGGAAAGCAATGCCGATACTACACAAACTCGCTCAGCTGACGACAAAGAAAAAATCATTCAGCTCATTAATAAGCTACCTTCCGTTTCCACCGATGGTATTCAAATGTTTCGCCTTGGACGCCCTGAGGTTAGTAAAATTCGACCACTTAAAGTAATACTACGTTCATCCGCAGACGCACTGGAAATATTATGCAACAAAAACAAACTCATAACAAGCAACCAAAACATAAGTTTTAAATCCGATCAAACTCAAATGGAACAAAGCTTATGACTCATCTGAGATCTGAACTTCACGAACGTCAACAACGAGGTGAAAATGACCTAACAATCAAGTACGTCCAAGTCGTACCGAAAATCACAACAAAAAACTAGAAGCCACTGTTAAAAACTATTCTTTTATGTACTCTAATTTGTGATCCTTAACTGCGAAGCTCTTATAAGTTGACGCCTTATTACAACCAATCGAAACCCCTAACTTCACCTTAATTAGTTAAGTTAACCCCCGACATACCAGACACCCTAGTTGCTCTTCCTAACTACACCATTTACAGAAGCGATCGAACAACTCATCGAGGAGGCGGAGTAGCTATTTATGTTCACAAAACTTGCGATGTCAACCCAGTAGTTTGTAGTGATTTCGTAACAAGAAATTGATTGGCTTAGTCTACAGACCCCCTGGTACTACTGCCGAAGATGACGCTCTATCGAATTAGTCTATACAAATGGCCAGTTCTCAAAATAATCTCATTTTATTTGGGAATTTTAATTATCCTGATATTACATGGCCAGTAAACTCTCACGCTCTAAGTAATTCCCCGTCTTCTATTTTTACTGATATGTACTTAAATTCAAATCTACACCAGCACGTTATTAAACCTACCCGTTTTAGAGATGGAAATTGATCATCCACACTGGACCTCATATTTACCAATGTTGGAACATAATCACTGATGTTAAGTATAGTAGCCCTATAGGCAAAAGCGATCATGTTGTTCTGACGGCAAATGCCCAATTCATTACTAAGCTAAATCATGATCGAACAGGCGTAATAAGAAATTATTGGAAAGCAGACTATTCTAAGATAAATGATGAACTGCGAGGCACGCAATTCCCTTCAGCTACTCACGCAGATATCGCTGCACTCTGGCGAGACTCTTTAACTATTGTTAACAATATTGTGGAAAAATATGTTCCCATTAAACACAAAAATAACCCGAAAACAAAACCCTGGGTTACAAGCAATCTGAGAAACTCCATACTAGCTAAGAGGCGTTCTTGGGACAAATACGCGAATGATCGCACAAGAGAAAATTATTCTGCATATCTTTCAGTTGCAAATAGTGACCAGCTGTTTACGACGTGCACGAACGCAATACGAAACTTCTATTGTGGAAGGTGGCAACAATCGCTTTTTTGGGTACATGAAATCTAAACTTGGCACATCTGTATCGTTACCAGTACTACGTAATGCACAAGGAGTCATATGCACGCAATCATCCGAAGTCGCCTCCCTGTTTGCAAAACAATTCCATAAAACCTATATCAGGGAACCAGCCGACATTCTTCCAAAACTCCCACTAGAAAAGCGTAATCCTAACTCCTTGCTTACCGTATCCTTTCCCCCAGAATTAGTAGAAAAACACCTCTTAAATCTCAACTCTCACTCCTCTCCAAACCTTAATGACCTGCACCCCCATTTTCTTAAACACGTAGCCTCTAGGTTAGCACCCATTATGAGCAACATTATGGAGTTATCAATGGATTCTTCAATGCTACCATCAGACTGGAAGTGTGCCACGGTGACCCCTATTTATAAGAAGGGGGACAAATTATGTGTTGAGAATTACAGGTCAATAAGTTTAACATCCGTTATATGTAAAGTTATGGAGCGAATAATAGTCGACAAAGCAATAAACTTTCTATTAGAAAACGCAGTTATAAGTCAATTACAACACGGTTTTATACCGGGTCGTTTCGTAGTTACCAACCTCCTAACTTGTGTAAATGACTGGACAAAAATTATTGACAGAGG
This sequence comes from Agriotes lineatus, assembly GCA_940337035.1. Lineage (NCBI taxonomy): Eukaryota > Metazoa > Arthropoda > Insecta > Coleoptera > Elateridae > Agriotes > Agriotes lineatus. Next base: position 82,211 of record CALNHX010003324.1, on the reverse strand, counting down.
AGAACCAATAGACATCATTTACTTGGACTTTGAGAAGGCTTTTGACCGGGTACCCATCCGTCGACTTCTCCATAAAATAAAGCATACGTAGTAAGTTACTAGACTGGATTTCCACTTTTCTCAACGGCCGGTCGTTTCGTGTTCGTGTTGGTGATGCTCTATCTGAAGAGTTGCCCTTGCTGAGTGGAGTACCACAAGGCTCCGTGCTTGGCCCGATGCTATTCTTAGTTTATATAAACGACCTTCAGAACACCATCGCCTCACCTTCGTGCTGCTATGCGGACGACACCAAGCTGTACAACAACCCAATAACAAACCAAACTACTATAGAAGGAGATCTAGTTGCTATCTCTGTTTGGTGTAATACGTGGTTGTTATCCTTAAATGTGCCTAAGTGTGTAGTGCTTCATATGGGAACAAACAACCCGCGTAATGTGTACTTTCTAAATGGTGCTCCATTACTGCCTACTAATTCCCAAGTTGATCTTGGTGTTACTATCTCAAACGACTTAAAGTGGGAATCTCAAGTCATAAAAGTCACCAAAAAAGCAATAGTTTAATATTCGTGATCAAGAAAGCTTTTGCAAACACTTCCAAAGATCTGATATAAAATTTTTTTAAACCATTTGTACGTCCCATATTAGAATTTGCTGTTGCAGTTTGGTCTCCCTATTTCGTAAAAGATATAACTATAATTAAAAATCTGGTGTGATACACTCACACAACTTCCTTTTACAGTGATCTTATAATTAGCCAAAAATTTGATTTTTAATTTCTAAGCATTAGTCAAAAATTTTCAAAAATTGCAAATTTTACAAAAACGGTACAAAATAGAGAGTTAGTTAAAGAGACAATTTTTTTCTAGAATTTTAAGCTCAATTAAAAAGTGTAATAATATACCGGGTGTTGTATTTAAAATAGGAGTTAATAAAAAAAAATAGGAAAAAAAAACAAAAGAAACCCATTTTAGAAGTATTCAACTAGAAAACCACCTATCTCACATCAATATTAAAAATGTAATAAAAATATAAAGTTTGAAAAAAAATCGTTAGAGCCGTTTTTGAAAAAATCGAAAAAAATTGAAAAATTGCAAGAGTAAACACCTACTTCCGGTTATGCGATTTTCTTAAAAAGCTTGCTGTCTCATCTACATAGTACATAAAACTTATATATGAAGTTTCAATGCCATACCTCTTTTCGTTTTTGAGATATTCTGTTCACAGACACACAGACCGACAGACCAATGAAAAAAAATATGTTTTTTGGGATCAGGGGATTCGAAAACGTGAAGATCTGTTGAAAACTCAATTTCAAATTTTTGGGGTGAATCCAATACTTCCTTTATCGTAAAAGGAAGTAAAAATGTACTCGTACAACAGAGATTAAGTAAATTACCCAACACTCTAAAATACCTACCATATGAGGAACGATTACAAAGACTACAGCTGACTACGCTTTTGGACAGACGACAGCGAGGTGATTTAATAGAAACCTAACAAAATTTTGCATAAAAGCATGTACCAATGCAGTTTACATAAACTATTCAATCTTAATACTGGAAGTGGTCGAAGGGGACACGCGTACAAGTTATATAAAGAACGGTTTGAAAAACTTCCTCGTCAAAATTTCTTCAGTATTCTCGTTTGTGACCAGTAGAACTCTCTCCGACAGTGTTGTAAACGCGGCTTCAATTACCACGTTTAAAAACACATATGACGCCATTTCTGTATAGCTTAGGTACTGAAATTCTTATGCGTAATGTATAGTAAATTCGGCTTCAATTAACATGTATAAAACACACATTATTTATATTCAGCTTTGGCAAAAAAAAATGTTAATTTCTTGTCCACTTAACTATAATTTTTAGTTTTAGTTTAATGTTAAGTATCTCTTGTTAAACTTTTATAGGGGACATTAGCTTGTTGCTGCCTGTCCTAATTTCAATAATATTAATAATAATAAATGACTTGTAAACGATATTAACACTAAATAATCAAAATACTGACTCAATAAACGGCAATAATAAACGGTAACAACTAAACAAGGTACAATTGCGACACATACTTCAATTGCCACGACGTAAAGTTAAACAAGTTCATGAATTCAATAATTATTTTGATTACGTATTTTTCCTCTATGGCTTCAAATGACAATTTTTCGCTTAATCCAACTGTTTTGATCCGGGGTAATCTTTTTTTTTATAGTTACTTCATAATTTTCTCCAAGTTTGGTTGCTACATTTTCTTGTACCTTGTTCAATGCCTCTTTATTTTTACACTCCATTACAATACCACATTTGCTAACATGTCGCAGTCCTGAAAATTCTAATTCAGTAGGATCAATGGTTTTTTTATTTCCTTTTTCGTGTAGACGATACTCAATTATTCTATTCGTTTAACGTTAATCATATAGAAACTGCCATTAACAATATTAACCAAGACTTTAAAAATCTGATCAGAGCATCGGAAAGCCACTGTTTGAGTTTAAATTTGAAAAAACTGTAGTAATGTTGTTCGGCAGGAATAAAGATCGGATGAGTATAATTACGTATACAATAAAGGTTGGTGATGCTATACTACCACTGAAAGATATTACTCGTAATATTGGCTTGCAAATCGATAGTCAACTGAGATTCATACAGTACGTAGATATTTGCATAGCAAATAGACATATTTTAAACGTCAGAACTCAAGCTATTCCTGCAGAGTCCCAAGTTTTGTCCCAGTTTAATTTTTGTGACGCAGTCTATGGACCACGTTTAGATCAGAAAACAGCTGGAAGAATACAGATTTGTCAAAATTCATGTATTCGATTAATACATGGCATTAGAAAGTTTGATCGTGTTACGCATAAATTAAAAGAATTAAACTGGATAAATATGTTTAATCGCAGACACCTGCATGCTTTCGTTTTATACCACAAAATCATATTAAGCCATACACCACCTTACCTCTGCAACAAAATTACTTTTAGAACAGAACGTTTAATCTCAGGCACAGGAGTTTGCTCACTGTACCAATGCACCGGACTACGATTTTTAAACATTCCTTTACATATGGTATAACTAAAATCTACAATGCATTACTACCCGATTTTGTAAAGAATCTTTCAGTGGACAAATTTAATTGCGAATTTCAAAAAATCGTAATGACTGCTACGCTAGCTTATACGGATCCCCATCATTCAACGCCCCTGCTCGTTGGAGCCTCGTGCCCTGTTTTCGCATGCCTTGTGACATTGCGTGTCGCCTACTGGACCCGCCCAGCTGCTGCAGGTGAAGCTATAACAAGGTATTTTGTGCCATACATAATAATAATACTCATCCCTTGCACTCTATACGCTAACAAATGTCAATAATTATATTCTGTGTAATGTTTAATGGCAGTTATCATGTTTCACGCACTAAATTAACGCTAGTGATCCTAGTTTGTGCCAGATTTAATAGCAATACTCATTCCTTGAATTTTGTAGGCTAAATAAAGTCAATAATTATATTCTGTGTAATGTTTAATGTCAATTATCGTGTTTCGCAGACCACATTAACGCTAGTGATTCCATTTTGTGTCATATTTAATAGCAATACTCATCCCTTGCATTTTATACGCTAATTAACGTCAATGATTGTATTTTGTGTCATTTTCAGTGGCAGTTATCACGTTTCACGCACTAAATTAACGCTAGTGATCCCATTTTGTGCCACATTTAATAGCAATACTCATGTCTTGCATTTTGTACGTCAGCTAACATCAATAAGCATGTTCTGTGTAATGTGTAATGGCAGCTATTATGTTTACGCGCACTAAGTAACGCTATCAATCGAACTCCGAGTGCCAATTAGTGCCAGCCACCCTATTTTGTTGTATTTTTGACCCGATGTGTGTGAAAGAACAATAGACCGATTTGTTACATGCTACTGTTGAGTTTTCTTTGTGTGCTGTATGCCGAGTTTTAGTTTAAGCAGTCTGCAGTGTAAGATTAATGTAAAGCGGCGCCTGGACGAAGTTGTGGACGTCAAAGGTAGGTTCGAGCGCTCCAGTTAACGGTTTTGGGAGTCACAAGGCTGCACACATGCCCTACCTCGTTTGGCTTTCGGGGTTAGAAGGGTTAAACGTATATCTTTTTCTAACTGCAAAGTTCTGGTTCTGTCAGACGTGTCCCTATGGTGTCCCGTTCATAGGACCACGCCCATCTCCCTGAGCGTATTAAGCCGTAGGGCAAGTGGTGACGTTTCCCGGACGTGATAAGTTAGGTGCCATTAGACCGGTTTTGTTTGCGAAGTTAACTGGAAGAGCAGAAGCCCTTTTTGGGTCTGAACTTCGCCTCGAGGTTGACTTGTTCTTTTTTAATCTAACATACGTATTTTATTGTTATATTGACACAATAATGACATTATTATTATTATATTCCATCTTCATCTGCAACATTTTCTGAAGCCGCGGTTAAGGTTTAAGAAATAAAATAAAAGGTAGAAGTGAACACATAGCTGAAATGTAGAGTTTTGGAAGTGGAAATTATTAATAAAATAATCAGGGAACTGTATGGCTAACGGCAGTCAAATTTGGCTTGAAGGAGAAAGGATCGACCAAAATGATTACGTATGTATTTATAGCATTTATATTTATTTTTCAAGAATATTATATAATTAATTGTTAAATCAGAGGAATTCACTAATAATACAATATAAAATCATAAATCTTAGTTTATAGTCTCTTCATTTGGTGTCTTCCTACATCTAATTTTCAACATAATCCTTCTGTAGACAAGCGCATCTGTCTCATTAGTTTTTGTGAAGATCCTTTTTGATGTCCTAACTTCGACCTTGCTGGGTGAAAGTCTGCGTTAAGGCGAAAAAACTTCTCAACCGAGCTGCTGAATGGTTTCTTGTTTAGAATGGAAAATAAGAGTTTGTTTCATAGGATAATTCATAGATATCATAAGTTTAATACGAGGCAGGATAATGGTTACTATTGAAACTTAAAGTGAGCAGAAAAACATCAAGTGACTCATCTATGCGTGTATTACCATTTGTAATAAAATAACGGGTAAAACTGTTGTTATATGCGAAATAATTTTATATTTTGACCGAACTTTGTACTACAATGCATTTGTAGTTGACTGACCAGTTCGTAACTATCCAAACCTTGTTTCAGAACTCACTAATCTATTTGAAAATCAGTGCTATAAAAACTTGTACCTACATTACCGGCATTTTATGATATCGTTGTCATCTTGTCAACTAAACCGAGTTCTAAACCATCGAGAGTGACCCAAAGGTGGCCTGAAATATCTACTGCTATTCTCAAAATGCAAACTTAACCTATAACTACAATTACATCCTAGTTTCTTACTTGAATTTACTTATTGTAGTGTTTATTAATATTTTATCCAGAACTCACATATTATAGTGGCATAATTACACTGATATTTGTTGTATTATGTAGGACATAATTCCCTAGAATTTTATAGCCATAAAACCTGAGAGTTCTATTTTATTTAAAACGCACTCGAGCTATGTCAAATTCGAAATTTATAGTTGCAGTTTTGCGTCAGTCTGTGTCAAATAACACACAAAACATAACCTACTAACCTCGAATTTGACATGGACTGATAATACACTTCAGTACTGCCAAACGTATAACACGAATGTCTCGATACTTTCCAAATGGTCACAATGACTTTTCACTGCTGTCATTACAAAATTTATGTTTTTCGGGTATTTATTGAGTTGTTGGATAAAAATGTGCATGGCACGTGTTTGTTATTACAAATAATTCAGTCGAGAAATGACCCTTCTCGACCTAGCGGCCTCGAGGGCTCACGTTTTCTCTCGTGGATTATTTGTGATATAACACCCTATACCATAAATAATAACTAATTCACGTTATTAATTAACACGAATGATCATAACTGAGAAATTTAAATGCAACACAACTCTTCATGCACCCTGTACTTTGGAATGCATTTGGTGTTAGATGATTGGTAATTGTGTGGCCTACGTCTAAGGGCACTCAGTCATGACATAAATGATTAATTTAGAATTAATTTTTCATGTAACTGTGGTGACTGTATAACATTTATCTTGAAAAATAAGTTAATGCTATAGAACTCATAAGTTCTACAAAGAAAACGATTGTTGCCGCTAGCAATCCAATAATCCCGAAAGTGAACATAGGATTAAAGTGATCTATGGATAAAATAATTTTCAGTTCTTCTTCATCGCTTCTGGGAACAGGCACCGAATCGAAGCTTACTGTCTTGGTGAAGCCCCCTTCTGTTAAGATGTAGCTGATTTTGTTGAATATATTCAGAAAGTAATGTCCCTTTCGCATCCCCACCATGGTTTCCAAAGCAGACAAGCCTGCGTCTTCTTTAACCGCGTCAACCATTGACTTATACTGAAAGTATACTTTACTTAGAACGATTTCACCCATGAAGGTGCTCATATTTCGGTAAGACACAATAGTCATTATGTTCGAGGTAAAGTTAAGAGGGTTTCTTTCAATACTGCCTCGTAATATTTTCTGGAACGTTGACTCGTTTTGGCGACTCAGCAATATTTTTCTGACGCCTGAGTTTATTACTGCTGGAACGTCTAAATCTGCAAACTCTTCAATCGTGTTTGTCACCCGTTCATATCCAGGGTTGGTTAGAACGCTGATTAGTTTGCTTTGATACACGTTATAGATGTGCATGCTGTAAATCAAGTAGCAAAGAAGAAGGAATCGCAAAGAATCCATTCTAGGAAGCACGTAGCTGGTCGATTTGTTGAGTGTAAATGATAAAATTACCATGACGCTTTTATAGGAATTCAAAACGGTAACGAACCGTCGCTTATGGAGCGATGTGCACCAACATGCGACACTTGTTAGCATAAAAGCGGTGGCTATTAAGCCCGTAACTGTTGGATCAAACACCGATGCCATGGCTCGGATGCCGCTTATTTTGATAGATCTGGGGGCAACCCATATCATATTATCTCTGAAGAAGTATTCACTCATATCGTAAATGTCATACAAATGCACAAATCTAGCTACGTGAGGCGTAATGTATATATCTTTGCTTCGTTTATTTATTAACAATCCTTCATCATTTACATGTTCAAAAGAAATATTTGCTTCTAAAACTTCGCCTAACAGTTGTAAAAAGTGAATTATTTCCCTAAAAGTGGGTTGGCCACTTCTATTTCCCATTTCTATAAGTTTATATTTGGTTACAACTTTAATGTTGCAACCAGAAAGGTTTTTCGCAGTGTCGAAGAACTTTATATCTTTTGCAGTGGTGCACAATCCAGCAGACTTTAATATTAATATCCTTCCGCACTTAGCTTCCTCCAGAAAAGGATTAGCGGTATATAAGTGCAGGGATGTGTTTTCAGGAACCACTACAATTACATTTATTATATCAAAGTCCCACAGCACCTTAAACGCCTGCTTCAGATTTATATTTTCTGGAGCAACAATAATAAACTTTCCTCGAGGACTTCCACTTTCATCCCAGAATGATAGGTTTTTTATTTCATGGAAAGAGTTATTTAAAAATGTCTGCCTTTTAGTAAAAAATATGTAGTTCGTATGAGTCTTGACTGACATACGAATACGCTTATTAAGCGCAATAACAATGAGTGGATTTTTAATCTGATTTGGAAATGCCACTTCTGTGTCGCTTTCAAAGACAACGTGTAGAGTTTCGTCGGTTCTGAATAATTTTAGGATTAAATGTAATAAACAGTCGTTTAGTTCTTCCGAGCTTTGAAGCACTTCCATAAAGTTAGCATAATGCAGTAGATATACCGAGATAAAATAAAGTGCCTCCCACTTCATTGTAATAGGAACCTATAATTACTTATACCCCGTTGTTCAAACAATATTTACAAGTTACGTGTTCGCAACAGCCATAGACGCCATTAAAAATATTTCAAATTGCTTTCCACACAAAACTACCTCGGAAACCGGAAGGTTGCGTTATTGTATTTTTCATTATAATTAATCCTAGCAGTTGCTTTTTTTATACGATGTAACAATGCTTTTTAAGCAACTTAGTAGAGACAGAACCTATAAGTAAAATACTTTACGAATGATTAATGACCTATAAAGACATGCGGTTTACTCAAAGGAATGTATATTTTATGTAAGCAGATCGTTTATTTAGATCAGCATTATTATAGTTGAATTAGGGGTAGTATTATTTTAGTTTATCATTACGTCGTAAACTATTGTTGAAAAATAGAAATGAATTGATACCTTTCGATGTAGGAATTGAATTTGTCTGTATGGAAACGGTTAGAGAGGGTGCGTGGGTTGGTTTTGAAAATGTAGCCCAGTTCAACGATATGTGTAACTGGCAATTTTACAAAACAATTAAAACTGTTCGTATGTTCAAGGAGTTTAATTGAGTACAAAGTTACAAATTAAAAGGTGATCCTCCACGCCGCTAGCTAGTATTGTCGAATTTCTTCTCACGTTAGAGAAGTGGCTCAGATGTAGTAGGAAATGTATTTCGTTGCGTGAACGAGTCGCTCGGGAAGACCGTGCCGGTTAGGCAAATTCCGAACTTGCCTCTTCGAAGTGCGGGTTTATAAATTTGAGATTCTGAATACCGTCTCGCTTTTGAGTTTAGCGGAATGTCATATCGACCGATAGTCGGATCCATTCAAAGGAACACCCTGTAACGTGTCCCGCTGCTCCCTGTAAACAGAATCATCGTCTTGTACATTCATCTATTGTTTCCCAACCCTGCGGCATCCTGAAAAACGCCGTTCCGCGGTTGGTGAATTTATGCTCGATGTCTGTAGATATTTTAGAACTACCGCCGTCCACTTCTCAATCGAAGTTGTTAAAAATGTTTTTTACATAGCGTGCAGAATTGACACCTTCCAGCTCGCGGAGTTAGTCATTTGGCAAAGCCCGCCGTTCATCGCTCAACTTTAGCGGCGGTAACTGTCCTTAGTTTTGATATTTTACCACTGATGGGGGACTGCACCCAGTTAGGCCGCATTAATGTCTATTATTTTACTCTGTATGCGTGATTTACTGTCAATTTGAAATGTGTCTTATGTACCTAGAAGAGGAATTTTGCATTTGTAAATTACCGTTTATTTTATTATGTGAATCAAATAAGTTGCATGTTGGGAAATACGTTTTGGTGCATCTACCCGTTCGTAGTGCAGTAACGCTTTTAGCGGCCCTTGTCAGTGATTCAATATTACTTTTTACTGTTGAATTATTTTGCCGGCCACAATGGCAAGTCTTACTGATAACATGTAGGTATAATTCTGTATGAGTCGTTTTGTGAAACCCTTGTTGCGGCTACAGCTGTAAGGTTGAACTTTTTCTGCTAAAGAAGAATGGGGATTTGCCGATAACAGTTTAATCGAAAAGGATCTTGTAACCGGTATCGCGTTGATGTTCTGCGATGGCTGACGCTGAAACGAGACCCGATGGCTTTTATTACGGGTTTTTATTGAACGTATACAGCATTACACGAGCAAGGGCTCTGTAAATACTTTTAGATAACATGGTGTTTAATTTATCTCTAGGTGAAGAAAGAACCTGTGAGATCTTGTTTGGAGGTTTGAACACTATTTTGTTGTTTTGCTTTCCAAGAAACTTCCCTACGCGATTGGAGAATTGGTGGACATAGAAAAGAACTATTATTGTTGCTGAAGGATTAGTTTTTGGTGGTTTGGGTGGATGTGGATGAAGATGACGATTGATAGCGACCGTATAACGGAAAGTTATTGTCACCATCTTCTTGGGTAGTCCCAAACCTCTAAAAACTGATCCTCTTGGAGCAATACCCTTTCTTCACTATATCCACCAAGCCACCAATCTCGTAGGGAAGTTTTTTTGAAAACAAAACATCAAAACAATGTTTAAACCCCCGAGTAACATCTCAGAGGTGGTTTCGTCACTCACTTATGAAAGTGAACGACACGTTGAGTTATTCACTCTCAAAACACCGTAACACGGTCCAATTCCATTCGTTACAAATCTCACTACAGTTTTTTTAAGTTTCTTGCATTATTTTTATGGGCAGACATTTCATCTGACCTAAGCTTACATAGACTTTTCTGAACGACACGATCAATCACCAAGAAAAATTAATTCGGAAAAAGTCTAAATGATACTTGGAATGAGAACTTGTTAATTTATTGACAATGATTGTAACATCAACGGCGCGGCGCGCGTGTCTGCCACATTCTGATCAAATTAAATCAGAATCATGCTCTTTCTTTGGGTATTTCCTTACAGTGCTAAATGGAAATGTTAAAATATAAACGTTTCCCAAGACAAATCTGCTTCCGTTTTCAGGAATCAACTAATCAAGTTAAAAATTAACTACGACAACTTAGTTTATTTTATTGGAAACTGCTACATTTAACTTCTTTAGTAGTAACTTATTGCATGCCATCAACCCTTAAACTTAATAACGTATTGCATTAATAACTCCTGTACATAGCGCCTGGTCGATCGGCAACTCTGAATACACAGCTACAAGGCAGGTTGATGTCACTAGTATAGTCCAGAGAAATTAGACATTGCTCTTCGGAAAAATTCCCGGAAAGCTGGATTTTGGTATGAGCCTTGATATTGTGGTTCTAAACAAAATTTCAAAAGTCCTCATCGATCCGAGTGCCGCTAAAAATTTTAAGGGGGGTCAAAGGTCACCAAAAACGGTATTTCTTGAATATCTCGTTAACGGTGACTTTTACAGAAAAAATATTGGTTATAAACTTTGTAGCTTATGAAATTTCTAACAATAAAAATATCATGACTTTTACTCGTAAAAGTAACCGTTTTGGAGATAATTCCATTTACAGAGTTGTAACGAATAGATGCACTCCTCAATGGCATGTATATCTCACCGGAGTTGCGACTTGAAATATTCTAGAATTTCCTTGTTTCAGAGCCCATAAAAATAGAAAGAAACACATATATAGTACACTGTAGTCTAGATAGAGAAGGAATGTGCTCCGAAAAGTTCCCCTCCGTTGTTATAAAACTTCAAGGGACATCTGCTTGCCATTCGTATAGGAGCATAATAGTATATTATGTTATTAGGAGCAAAAATTATACTTTATTTGGCGTGGCTGGACTGTTTATCTGTCGCAAGCTCGGCAGATAATTACAGCCGAGCCACATAAAGATACTTTTGTTCCGAATAACATATAGTATTTTTTCTTCAAACGTTTATAACAAATTACATGCCATCTATTCGTTACAACTTTGTAAATCGAATTATCTCCAAAACGGTTACTTTTACGAATAAAAGTCATGATACCTTTATTGTTAGAAATTTCATAAGCTACAAATTTGATAACAAATATTTTTTCTGTAAAAGTCACCGTTAACGAGATATTCACGAAATACCGTTTTTGGTGACCTTTGCCCCCCCCCCCCTTAAAATTTTTAGCGGCACTCGGATCGATGAGGACTTTTGACATTTTGTTTAGAACCACAATACCAAGGCTCATACCAAAATCCAGCTTTCCGGGAATTTTTCCGAAGTTTTGCTTTTATTTTGTCTAATTTCACTGGACTATAACAACATTGCAGGCAATATACGTCGTGACTGCAGTTGACAGCGCCCAAAATCCCCAGAAAGCTTCAAGCTGTAAATGGATTTCCGCAAAAAACTAACGCTCTATTTTGTACCGTTTTTGTAGAATTTGTAATTTTTGAAAATGCTTAAATATTTAAAATCTTTGGCTAATTATAAGATCACTGTAAAAGGAAGTTGTGTGCGTGTATCACACCAGATTTTTTATTCCGAATTAACAATGTACCACACATTATGGTTTAATTACGTTTGAAGTATTTTTGGCCCTCATCAAAAATGTCGTAGAGCATTTCATACGTTGTTTCAGCTTTGCAATTTAAAGAAAAAATAATAAATCAATTAATTGCTATTGAAAATTATTTGTATTCCAAGACCATACGCGATTATTAATGATTAAAAACATACAGTGTGGCTCATTACTTCTTTCTTTATATTACAAAAGTTGAAATAACGTATGAAATGCTTTAGGACGCAGGTTCGTATCCAAAAATTTTTGATGATCAAAAATGACTCGAAACGTAATTAAACCATGATGTGTCGTACATTGTTGATTTGAGAATGAAAAGGACGTCTAAAATTTGACATCAGTAAGGACCGTATTTAAAAAAATTACGTTAATATTGGTTGCTCGAAGACGAAACGTCGGATAAAAAAAATGATAACGTAATCTTTAAATCCATGAAAAGTTGCTGTAAAGAAATTTTGTCAGTTTCGATCTAGCTTTAATATTAACGCCAGAAAGAAATAAAGAAAAAACTCAAAAACGAAAAACCATATCTAGGATTTCTAGGTGTCACTTTGCCCCTTAATTACGCAACTTTCTTCCCATTTAACTAAATTTGTATCTTTTACTATACTGGCATCCTTATCTTGGGCATACTGTAAAGAAACAAGAAACGAAGACAAAGCTCGGTGTGACGAGCCGAATATATTTTAATTCAACTCCTTCAATTTGTTCACTAAACACCCGACAAACTTTTCTCGCGCCGCGGTGCCTACTAGGTTGTCTACCAGGGAATTCTTTAATTTTTGGACTTGCAGTGCCTGCGTTATTTTGGCGCATGCACATTTAGTGCCATTTCCGGCTTCTATTTTGTAAAACGGGCAAGCCTACATGCAACGCGTTGCTACTTTATTCAAATGTTTATAAATGAAATTAAGTTGGCTCCGCCCAGTTCCGTAGCGTGAACAAATGCTTCTTTAAAAGAACATCGCACACGCAAACCAGAAAGAGGTATTGCACTGTTTTACGATAACTGAGAGGGCTGACGTAGCAAGAGGAAATTAAGGATGCCGCAATTCTTCCTTGGCGGAGGTTCAAGCCGAGTGCAAGGGAAGCATCTCTGTGGTGCGTTGATCAAGAGAACGCCAACAGTAGGTAATTCTGCACGTCCCCGCGGAGTCAGCTCCCTAGCTCTGTCTTGCAAGCGCAGCGTTCTCTATTGCACCCGCAGCTTTCTCATTGCACTCACAGCTTCGAAATTTTAACTGCGTAGCGACTCCTACGATCTTGCACAACGAAAAAGAAACACGACGGTAGAAAAGTAGAAATGCTTACATTGCAACGTCTGCAACGGGCGTTCGAAGTCACCCACAGAAAATTCCTTAACGGACTACGACTTTTGTTTGAAAGCGCGACACTCTGTCGCCCTCGCCAGAAGCTATTACGACTGTGATACAGTATGACGTAATTCGGTGATAGTTAGTTGAAACAATAAAGTAGCGTGTGTTTAAATTTAGATTCCCAAAGGGCTATTCGCCGCGAATTCACCTGAAAGCGTACAGGACCGGGCTCAGCTCAGCTGCGCTGAGGATGGACAGAAAACAGTCTAACAAATTCTTATTCAGTAAAAGACGAAGTACGACAAATAACACTGGTTAGTGAAGTACGGTAAATAGTAGAAATATATAGTGTGCTCCATATAGGTCTCCTCATGTGGGACTGTTTTGAAATGGCAAATTTATTAAAAAAAAGTGTTATTCGTAAAAAGTTATGCATTGTCCAAAAACTAAAATGCACTCCGAAAGTTTCAAAACTATCTAATATTATACAGGGCAGATGAAATATAATATGTCGGCTAAATAGTAAAGTAGGTACCTACCCTTATTTACCAAATGTAAAGAAGTTTATGGAACACCACATATATTAGACAAGAAATAATATTAAATAAAGGTGATCAAACTGCTCGGCAGTAAACAGATGCAGATCTTTGGATCGCTATTGGTATAGCTTGTGCGATTATTGATTACAGACTGATTAGTGAGATGGCTAATTACTGTTTTTGAAGTAATTTAAATATGTGCACTGGAGAATATTAAAGGAAAAATTTTATATAGAGGTCAACGTGGATCCTACGATTATAAAATATTTTAGATATGATACAATAACCTCTTGCGATGTAAAGCGTTCTTTTTCATCTCATAAAACGATTTCAAAATGATAGGTGGTAGTGTCTGATTTTGGAAAATCTTAAAAATATTTACTATGATATTGTAACAAGGCTGGCGATGGGGAGTAAATTCTTGTTTTCTACTTAATTAGCTTTACATATTTTTTATGCCTCATATGTTTAAGAAATTATGATAAAATTTTGATAGCGTTGTTATGCAAGATTTTGTTTTTCTTTTTTAAAAGTTAATATTACGTTTGATTTTCAAGAAACACTAGGTACTTGTTTTTCATAAAATATTTATAATGCATATACAACTGCATATTGTCGTAATTTTTACTGCATATTGCATGTATATAGTACCCTCTTTTACTGTATAGTTTCCAAGCACTGCTAATAAGATAGTGTACAAATGACTATTCTATTTGAAAATTTTCACCAATCAAATATTTACATTTTAAAAATTTCTTCCAATGACGTTGAAGTATTAGTGAATATTTGCACATGTACAAATATCCGAGTATTTTCACATGTCAAACTGACAACTAAATAAAAAAATTGACAGATTTGAGAATATTTAGCAATTTCTTACGAAAACGGGTAATAAAGTGAATGCAGACGAAGTTCTCCTAGGGAAATGGTCTTGCATAATAAATACGGGATATATAGTTATTTGTATCACTAGTCCAGAAACTGCATGTTTGCGTGTACGAGTAAGGTTTGTAGGCCGAGGGTGACGAGGGTGACCCGCAGAGAAGTTTCTGGACGTGTAATACACAAAAGCCCCGTACTTCTTGCATAACAGAACCTAGATGGATAGATATTATTATTAAAAAGTACATATCTTTAAGACCATCAGAAAGTGAACTTACATGATTTTGATATTTTATTCAAAAAATAAGTGCACAAAACAACCTGTGGGTATCCACTCCTTTGGCAGTATGCCTTCTGAAATAGCAACTTTTTTAAATTTAGAAAATCCCTTACAATACACAGACCTTTATTTTCGTAGAAGTAGCGCGACAGTATTGGCAGGCCAAGAAACATCGTGACATGTCAAAATAGCCTCGTCAAAACTGCTACCGGCTGGTGATTTGGGCACACAGCGTGAAAATTTGAATGAAAAATTCTTAATATTCAGTTAATTGCGTCCCTTATTATTTTAAAACGACAGAATACTTACGTGTTTTTAAGACAATACTGCATCTGTAGATACTGTTGTTTAAAATTTTCCGATACTGGAAAATGAAAGAAGTAAATTTTCAGCTTTTACAAAAATTATAAAACAGAAATAAGCACTATGTCCTATTTTATTACAAAAAATACATCTTGTTTACAGATGATATCATATAAAACACCCATGTTATAAAAACTACATTTGATTATGAAATATTGCTACAAAGAAAAATTGCATTTTTAATTTTACCATTATAAATTTCAAAATTATATGAGACCCTACGGAGATAGTCAATAACGTTTAAATTATGATAATCTTATACTACCACTTCTAATCTGCGATTAAGTTGGACAGCACAAAGCTAGGTATACTGTGTAGATCTGTAGATTATTGTAGTGGTAGTTACTTATTTTTCTTGTATATTTTTTCAATCATCAATTACTCAGCACTTTATAGCTACACTTCCTTGGAAAATGTTATTACTTGAGGGTTTTCATTATGCACTTGACACTATATTTGAATTTTAATATTTCTGTTCTCATTTTGATCACAGAATGATGAAAACCCTGATGTTCTATTTGATTTCTTCGTTGGATGATGCCCAGATTATTTTATGAGATATTTCCATTTCAAGGATGTACATTCCTAGCAGTTCCTTTGTTTACTGTTTACCATGCTTTATTCAGTGACCGGAAAATTCGGCATCATACGATATTTTTTTTAAATTACGACAATTCAAACTAAGTGTGAAATATTTACATTAGCAAGAGTGATTTTATTAATAAACACATTATTAAGAGAAACGTTTAATAACACAATAAAAAACAAAACATATTATGACAGCGATAAGTAATACACAGTTTTAATGAGAAGAAAAATAAGCTGCTATTTTATTCTGCATAGATTAGGGCTTATGTTCAACAATGACTAAACTGAAATGCAAACTCATCATAAACACCCATCCGATCGATCAGCTGTGTCGCAGAGGGGAATCCTCTACATAAATCGACGACTAATCTGTGTTGCAGAGTGGAATCCCCTACATATATCGACGACTAACCGTCGCCAAGAACTGTTTACGTTAACGAAGTGTACTGGTTGTTTACGTTATCGGGAGTTCTGTTTAATCCTATAGTATGAATTTTGTGTTGACAGTAGCGCGGTGTTTTCATTAACCGGTGTTTATGTTATCGAGCGCTTGCTGTAGTTTGTGCTTGTCTAAAAGCCTATATAGCCCCTATTATATACAGGGTGTCTCTGAAATGTGTGTACATCACTTAACTACAGATTCCTGGGCTCAAAATAAGACGATTTAACCCAACTTACCTATATCCAAAAGTGCTTCGTTTAGCCAGTATTATGATTCAAAGTTCAAAACAAATTTTTTTATTTTGCTTATAGCAAAAGAACGATGTTGTCGATTTCGATGATATTTGGTATTGCACTCCTTACAGATGTAGGTCATCTTTTAAAGTGATATTAGTTATTATCAGTGGACCATTAGTGCACGAAACACAGGTAACCCGGCATAAACCAGTCAAAAACTTTTTAATGTTAAGTCCAATAACTTTCCAAAAAATAGTTTCAGAAAGAGACATTCAATAGTAATCTTTTTTGTTACTTGTTAATTGATGATATCTTTTAAGGTTTAGACACAAAAAAATAAAATCTGAGGGACCGCGCACTGCATTTCTTAAAACAGATATTATCTAGCAGTCTGGTATTCTAAGAAATAAATGACGATAAGGCATTTTGTTATGATATTTATTAGTGACAAGTATGTGTACTTTTAATGACAGTAGCTATTGTTTATCAATTGTGAAGCGTCTCAATTTGCTGTTGGTGTTAGCTAGTGATTTTTAGCAGTTAATACATATTCTTTGTTATTTACGTAGTAATGGCTGTAAAATACACTTACGCTGAGCAAACGGATATGGTGATGGTTTTAGGATATTGCGAAGGAAATTGTCGCAGAAGTGCTAGAGTGTACAACGAAAGGTTTCCAAATCGTCGCGTGCCCAATCATCAAACTTTTGCAAACATTGAAAGACGCCTTCGCGAAACGGGAAAATTTGCACCGATCACAGCTGATCGTGGACGTGCTCGTACAATTTGCACACCCAGGGTAGAAGAAGAAATTCTGGAAATAGTAGAAGAAAATCCAGAAGTAAGTAGTCGATACTTAGCATGGCAAACAGGCGTTTCGAAGGATGTTGCTCATAGAGTTCTTAAAGAACAATTGCTGTATCCTTACCATGTACAAAACGTCCAGGAGCTTTTGCCAGCTGATACCATCGCACGTCTTGAGTTTTGTAGCTTCATTCAAGAAAGAAAAGCTGAAGATGTCAATTTTAATAGCAAAATTGTCTTTACTGATGGGGCGTGTTTCACAAGGAGGGGTATGACAAATTTGCACAACGAACATGTGTATGCAGATGAAAATTCACATGTCATCAAGCAACGCCACTTTCAACATGAGTTTAGAATAAATGTATGGATAGGAATAATCGGCAGTTTGATCTTAGGCCCTGTCATTTTACCAAATCGTTTAAATGGAGAAAATTATTTACACTTCCTTGTAAATACCTTACCCGATTTATTGGAACACTTGCCGTTAAATCTTAGACGCGACATGTGGTTTCTACACGATGGAGCACCACCTCATTTTACATTGAACGTTCGGAATCATCTTCATGTACAGTTTCCTAACAAATGGATAGGCAGAGGAGCTGATGCTCCTGCAAAATGGGCACCTCGTTCTCCAGATTTGAATATTCGCGATTCTTTTGTGTGGGGAGCTCTAAAGAGCAAAGTGTATTCTCGTCCTATAAACACACAGGACGAACTTTGGGCCAGAATACAGAACACTTCACAGTCCATTAAGAATGATGCAGAAATGTTACAACGAGTACAGTTCAATTTTTTGCGTCGAATCAACCTTTGCATCCAGGAAGATGGTGGTCACATTGAGCATTTACTGTAGATCTAATAAAGTACATACTTGTCACTAATAAATATCATAACAAAATGCCTTATCGTCATTTATTTCTTAGAATGCCAGACTGCTAGATAATATCTGTTTTAAGAAATGCAGTGCGCGGTCCCTCAGATTTTATTTTTTTTGTGTCTAAACCTTAAAAGATATCATCAATTAACAAGTAACAAAAAAGATTACTATTGAATGTCTCTTTCTGATACTATTTTTTGGAAAGTTATTGGCCTTAACATTAAAAAGTTTTTGACTGGTTTATGCCGGGTTACCTGTGTTTCGTACACTAATGGTCCACTGATAATAACTAATATCACCTTAAAAGATGACCTACATCTGTAAGGAGTGCAATACCAAATATCATCGAAATCGACAACATCGTTCTTTTGTTATAAGCAAAATAAAAAAATTTGTTTTGAACTTTGAATCATAATACTGGCTAAACGAAGCACTTTTGGATATAGGTAAGTTGGGTTAAATCGTCTTATTTTGAGCCCAGGAATCTGTGGTTAAGTGATGTACACACATTTCAGAGACACCCTTATAGCGAGTGATTTTTACTTATTTAGAAAATTGTGTTTTCCGAAATTGTCAAAATCCAAAAAGTGCTATTTTTCGGAAATTAAGTAAAATTTCACTGAGATTTTTTTAGAGTGTGTTGGTTTTAGCTAACTGAACAATTTCAAGGCCAGAAAACATATTTTTCTTTAACTTTAGCTAAAATTTAGGCTTTCAATTTTTTTATTTTTTCCGATTTTCACATAGGTACCAAGACTTAATTTTAAAATTTAAATTTTTTTATATGAAGACTAAAAATTTATAATTGTAAAAAGTGATATATGATGTTAATTACTCTTTTCTATTTTTTATTATTTACCGAAAAGTGATACATGTAAACTGTATAAAGAAAAACCTCCTAATTTAGACAACTGAAGCGTCCCATATGCAAAAGGTCGTAAGTGTCAATATTTAAGCAATGCGTTTTATATGCGGAATAGATTTTAAGTGCCATACTTTACTTGCACAATAAATTCCGGGTCGATAGTGCTGCCAGAAGTGGTAGAAATAGGGATACAATTATCAAAACGTCCTATGTGCCACAGTACTTTCATTCACAGAGTGCTGTTGTAAAGCGATAGTTTTAGTGAATTTAATTGGTTTATGAGCAGTTTAAAGAGTAAAAAATTAAAAGTTCGGAAGATATTAGGGCTAAGAAAAGAAAAATAACAGGAAATATTAGAGTGGATACCCATTTTAATAAAAATTCCGGGAATCCGTACCTAACCTTAAAACAGAAGAAGTTCGTGCCTGGGAAAGCGGCTCCGGAAGGGGTGGGTGTTCAAAATATTTAACTCTTTCTCATTCTTATAAAATTAATATTTGTAGCCAACGTCTAACTGCCAATTTGCTTGTAAGGCAGTTACTGTGGCGAGTAGGCAGAAAATATTTAGTAATTTTTATAAAATGAAAGATTATAATGAACAAGAAACCTTTCTCCGTGGTTTGATTAGAGCTGCTTTGATTAACAGAAGATGACATGGCACCTATGCTGATTTCCGTGGCAGCAAACGACAGCGTTATTTCAAGTATTTCTTATCGCTTCCTGGTACCCCTGAAGTGCAAGTATGTAAAACTACTTTCTGTAAAACATTTGGAATAACACAAAGAAGGGTGAGCCTTCTTTGCAAAAAGACTTTATCTGGTGATCTCTCTGTTAGCGACAAAAGAGGTGACAAAAGACCACATAGAAATCAAGCTTAGAAACAAAAAATGATGGAATTTATTGCATTAATACCTAGTAGGGAGAGCCACTATGGACGAGAAAAAAATCCTAACGAGATATCTTTCTAGCGATTTAAATGTGAAAAAGTTGTATACTGCTTCCGAAGAAAAGCGAACTGAAGAAATGAAATGAGAAATTCATCATCGTAAAGCAAAAGCAGCTCAAACTAATGGCTCAGAATATCAACTATAGCCAGCAACCCAATTCTGACACATGTGTAATCTCTTATGACATACAGAAACAATCGTATCTTCCTACCCTTACTCATACTCAAATGTATTACAGCAGACAGTATACTTGCATTAATTTTGGTATCTATTTGGAAGTTGAAGGATGAGGATTTATTTACATGTGGGAAGAAATAGCAGGCAAAAACGAGGATGCAACGAAATTGGCAGCTGTTTATAAACCTTCATTACAAAAGAGCTAAAAAGTGAAAACAAGAAGTCAATCTTCTGGTCGGATGACTGCGGCGGCCAGAACAAGAATCAAGGTTTGTTGGCTGTGTACATCACCCTGGTGGCTAAAGGTTTTGTGCGGTCATACGTTTCTTTCCTGTGATAGAGACTTTGGCTGTATTGAAAAGGCGAAAAAGGTGTAAAAGTTGAAATTCCTATGGACCTCATCCGTGGTATGGCAAGTGCCCGTAAACAGAAGCCTTTTGTCATCACTCATGTGCGAAATGTTTTTAACTGGATGTAAGTTGCAACAACAGCTCTCCCAACCAAACATTTAGGAATATCACAAGCTTCTATGATAAAAAAAATATAAGAAAAACCTAGGAAAAGTGGAAATAAAGACTTCCTACTTTGAAGTAGATCCTTGGAGAACAGTTTTGGTGAGCAATATTTTCAAAACTTAAACGTTGAACCAACCCATCAGGATATGCGTCATTGGAGTCGGGATAAAATCAAGTATATCAAAGATATGATACCTTACATATCACATGAAAATAAGGACTTTTACCAAGCTATAATCGCCAAACAAGAGGCCTTATATGAGAGAAAAATAGGTAGCCTTCCTTGTTTTTTTATATTAAAATATTTCGTTTTGAATGTAATAATATGCTGCAACGTTTCACCCTCCTGAATTTAAATTTTGTCCCGATAATTAATTTTGGTCATTTACCACTTTGTTAATTTCGGAAAGGCACAAACGTTTAATAATTTTCCACATCGAAGTAGCTCAAGTCGGAGAGGTATGTTCACTCAACTCAAATATATATAATCAGGAAAACACCAGATAATTACCATAAATATATTGTACATAACTATAATACAAATTAAACCGTAGGTTTAGAATTAACTGAATCGTGCATTATGAAAATAACAATTTCTTCTGGGTTCGTGTTTCGTTACTTCCTGGTGAACTAAAACCCTCCTGGCAGAGCTGTGACGTAGACTGTTACAACGGGCGATGTATCAAGCTTGATTATCGGTAAAGCGAATGTCTCGGGCGCATAACCTCCAAATCCCAGTATTGTTTGTATTTAAGGTGCTGGAATCAAATACATAAATCAAGCAGATATAAGCGATACCTGCACCTCAGTGTTGAGATAGGAGTTCCTGCAGACCTTGCCGGTGTCCTAGGGGATCTTAGCGTATCCGTCGAAGTGACGGGGATGTGAAATTCGGCCTGGATTTTTCCTCAAATTTTTAGTGGGCGGCGGGCATTGACATCCCTGCGGCTCGCGAGGAATTTCCCCGCGGTCTATCCCAAAGACGGGCTCGGAGTTCCGGCTTCTGGAGAACGTCTCTAAACTTCAGCCCGGACCCTTCACGTAGGTTTATGCATGCGGCTAGAGGGTTCAAACTGCATTTAGACGAAACGTGTAATTTTTATTCATAGGAACAATGTTATTAAATAGTTTTGCGACTATCATGGTGGCGGATTGTAATGCGGTTTTAAGGTTGTAGTGAAGCAAGTTAGGAGGCGGCCATCACCGTGTCAGTCTAACTTTCGGAGAGGAGTTTGGGATACGGGAAAGTCCACGGACTCGAGATTCTTCAAATGGTCGAGAAATCTGTCATCAAAGCAGCCACATCAGACATCATTAGGTGGGAGCCGGCGCGAGGGTTGACTCTTCGTAGCTTTGCGCACAGCGAGCCCGGCAAGATATAGCCCATGATAACGCTTGGATGGGCGATGTAAAATTTAAAAAACATTATTTAATGTTCGTGTTAAAAATTTATATAGATGCTAGCGTTACAATGCCTTATATTACTTTTTGTGTTTAGTAATAAAAGCATTGAATACTATTTTATTATTACTAATATTTTGATAATATGGGGAGGTCTAATAAAATGCAGGTAGGTTGGCATTTATGACGTTTTGATATTTGATGTTGTGAAATCTAACCTAAATACTTAAAATGTGTGTAATTTTATTGTCAGAACTATCAATCGGCTTAAAGAGCATTTCCAGAGTCAAATACAGCAATGGTAAGTAAGCTGTTGTAGTTGAACAATATTTTTGTTTCCCCTGTAAAATATACCACTTTGGTATTTACGACCTTTTGCATATGGCACGCTTCAACTGTAAAAGAATATTTACATGATTGTTGTAACTGTAATCCATTAACAGGGCTAGATTAGAGGTTCTAAAAGCCATTTAATTAGATATTAATTATCATTGAAAGATATTTCACCTAAAAAGCACATTGCATCAAAAACGTAAAAATTATGGGAACATATCACTTTTCGGTAAATAATAAAAAATCTAAAGGAGTAATTAACATTTTATATTATTTTTTACAATTAGGTATACATTTTTAGTCTTCGCATAAACAAATTGAAGTTTAAAACTGTCTCGGTTATGTGAAATTTTGAAAAATATTAAAAAAATTGAACACCTAGCTTTTAGTTAAAGTTAATCCATTCAGGCCCAGCGGTTGCTTATACCACAGTCTATATGCAAAACAGTCAGGTCACTCCTTTGTCGGCACTTTGATGTTGGTGTCCCCGAAAAATTAGTGAGCATATTCCAGGAGTGGCTTACGGAGGCAGGAGTTACTAATTTAATAAAGCGCGCGCAAGCTGTGCCGATGGCGCGACTTACGAATTCGAAAAGTTTGCGGTTGTTGGGACGTAACCGTCAACCGCCAATATCAAGAACACGCCTACTGTAGCTACTGCGCATATGCTGGGAGTCGAAATATTGGAATATGCGTCCTGGAATTCGGGGACATAATTTTGGCGAGTGAAACGACTGTTTTGTATATAGACTGTGCCTATACTATCTGATGGTAGGAAACGCCGTTTATTCTGTGATCGCGCGAGTACTTTAGCCACAGTAGACCGTGAAACGTGCACATGTTTGGTGTTTGAAGGATAGGTTGCGGCGTGCATTATTTATTGTTCAAACATTTTGTTAATAGTTATTATGGCAAATTTGTTTAGAAAATATTTCTTAAAATGTCCAGTAATGGATTGTGTATATAATTATTGACTATAATTAAATAGTGTTTTTGCTATAGCTAATGCAAATGTGTGGTTATGTGACATAACCACTAGGTACTTGGTTTTGAAACAAATTGGTGTTATCATATTGTTATAGATCGGCAACCACTCAAATTATCCGACCTCGGAAAACTTCCACCTGATATACTTTATATATTTGTTGACGAAATACCGTCTGATATCGAATCTGATATCGGAGATTATTTCGATAGCAAAGAAACTCCAGAAAAACCCATAATGGGAATGGAAAGTGCCCACAATGACGAAAATGAACAAATTACATCCATGACTCCAGATTTTGATGCTAGTGATTGGAAAAGTGAAGACGAAATTCCGTTATCTCGACTACAGGTGCCAGAAAGGAAGATACACATAGTGTGGACTGCGACCACTGAAAATTGCACAAATTACAATTTATTTGCGGAAATAACTGGCCCTAACATACCAGACCATATTGAGACGCCTGTAGACGTATTTTTCCAACTTTTTCCACCAGATCTCATCTCTCATCTTGTTTTTCACACGAATTTATATGCACTGCAAAAGGCAGGCGGAGACCAAGCAAGGTTTGTTCCGTCCAATGATGAGGAAATGAAAATCTTCCTCGCAATAAATTTGCTAATGGGCATAAAACCATTGCCAAGTTACCGTGACTATTGGTCGGCCAACGAGCAGCTGAGGAATTTTTATATAAGTTCCCTTATGTCACGTGAAAGATTTTCATGGTATTTGTCTCATCTTCACGTGAATGACAATGGTGTACAGCATACTAGAAATGATAATAATTTTGATAAACTATACAAAATAAGACCTTTCCTTGATCGGCTAGGTGAAACATTTTTAACATCGTTTAGACCTAGTGAACATCAATCGATCGATGAGTCGATGATCAGGTTCAAAGGGAGAAGCTGTATTCGGCAATATATGCCGCCAAAGCCGATAAAACGCGGATATAAGGTTTGGGTGAGGGCATACAGAAGAGGTTATATGTGTGAATTTCAGATATACACCGGTAAAACCCTGGACTCCATAGAAGTAAATCTTGGAAAACGAGTTGTTTAAGATCTTACAAAAACTCTTTTTAGTAAGTACCATAAGGTTTTTTTTGATAATTTCTTCAATTCCGTTGACCTGCAGCAGGAGTTATTACTAAATGGTGTATATGCTTGTGGAATGGCAAGAAAAGGTCGAAAAAACATGCCAGTGGATTTTCGGGATGATAAACAATTAAGTCGAGGAGATTTCGAGTACCATGTGTCAACTGAGGGCATCGTGTTCCTCAAATGGAGGAACAATAAAAGTGTTTTATTTTTAGACAATTTCCATGTTCCATTTCAAATAAGCACTGTCTTTAGAAAACAATTATATGTCCAGAAATGGTAAAAGAGTACAATTCTCATATGGGGTACGTCGACAAGTTTGACATGCTCAAATCGCTTTATGATACTGATCGAAAATCCCACAAATGGTGGCACGGACTTTTTTTTACTTTTTAGACGCAGCGTTGGTAAATGCATTTATTCTATTCAAACAACGACCGCCCTCTACCATTGCGCTGAAAGAATTCCGACTTAGTGTAATTGCTGGTTTAATTGGAGCAACAAATGGCTCTAATAAGAGAGGAATAAAACCCCAACCCAAGCCTCATAACAGCTACAAAACTCTAGTGCCACTAGAAAAAAGGTACGACAAATCAGAACACAATCCTAAAAAAAGCACCTCATTACGTTGTTCCTACTGCAGCACACGAAATGATTCCCACAAAATGGAAAAGTTTTACATGCAAAGTTGGTTTGTGTCTGAATGATCAACGAAATTGCTTTAGATTATACCACACATGTTAAATTTCGTTACTGCCTAGTGGTTACCCAGTGAAACCACATTTTCGAAAGCTTACTAGATTTTGAAAAAATTTGAAAATGTAGTTTGTATTCTTTGGCACTTTAAACTATGTTTTTTGAAAAAATAGTGTTTTATTTTATTTTTATTAAATATGTTTTCTGGTTTTGAGATTGTTCAGTTAGCTGAAACTAACAAACTATAAAAAAATCTCAGTGAAATCTTACTTAATTTTCGAAAAATACCACCTTTTGGATTTTGACAATTTCGAAAAACGCCATTTTCTAAATAAGTAAAAATCACTCGGTATATCTGATAGGGGCTAAATACGTTTTTGGAAAATTACAAATTATTGTGGTACAATTTTTTTTTTTGAAAAATTAAAAATAAACGTTCCCATATCAAGCTGACTTTTTGGCGGTCACTGTTGTATATTTCTTATTGTAGGTACGTAAAGCAGTTGTTGTCCTATGTTTCTCCATTGCAGTTGCCTATTACCTATATATAATTTCATATTTCTGTTAAAATGAATGTATTTTCTTCTATCGGCTTTTTTTCATTTCATTAAAATCTTTCTGCTTTACCATTTTTTGTTCGACCAATGCGGTTTCTTATCCATCTACATTAAGTTGACTAAATATGTAAGAAATTTCACCATCAGTCTTTATTATTAAACATAAACAATGCTATAACTTTGGCTATAACAACTCATACAAGTGAATAAAACTCAGAAGTCAAATTACACAAGTTTAAACTAACGAAATCTAGGTTTAAAATATTACTAGCATTGCAGCAAGTACGGCGGATATCACTGCAAAAGGTTTAGCGATGCTTGCTCCAGACACCAGTTGGTCCAGCCGCAGCTGAGTTTTGAGTTCATCTGGTAGATCGATGTATACCCGATCCACGCCAACTTCTGCAATGAGGTTTCTTAAAAGCTCGATCTCCACATGGTCGCCTGCACTATTCCATAGAGTTAGCGTTGAATTGGTCACACTGTCAACCAGCACTCCCAGTTGTCGTACACTTTGCGCTGCAATTCCAGCTCGCACAGGGTAAGTTACTGGATGAGATACGTTATTTTGACGAAGAACCGCCAACATTTCATTTACATGTTCTTGGGTGTATGATGCGTTTGTGATGTTTTCTCCGTAGTGAGTTTTCCAGCCCAGAGAGAGCGTGGCGTTGTCAAAACTTTGGGCTGCTGTTATAAATCTCGTGGCGTTTACTGGAACTTCTGAAGCATTCAAAGGTCCCGGTAGTATGTCAGCATTGAGCCACACTGGGTAGTCCATCTGAAAAATAATGACAATAAAATTCTTTCTTCCAAGCTTTAAGGCAAATAATGCAGTAATATTTTCTATATCAAGAAAGAAAATTGACCTGCTCACCATAAATAGGGTGACCAGATTGCTACCACTAAAAATCAGAACATGATGACTAAAAAGCAAATTCTCTTGGTTGCATTTAACTTGCGTTTACAAAATAGATTACACTACCATCAGAAATTATCTTATCTTTATTTTTTATAAGGAAAATGCTTCTCATACTATTTTACATACTTGAATATGTTTCTAAATCAAGTCAATTTCGTTCTTTCGTCCATTGACTATTTACTAGGAAAAACATTCTACATCTGTGTAATGTAATTTAGTCAATTTGCGAAACAACTAACGACATTTCTTTGGTTCACCTCAAGCGCATCCTTATCTGAACATTTTGAGCTGAGCCCGGCCCTGTACGACTTCAAACCAATTGAGTATTTCCAAGTGACGTCACAAGCTCCGCCCTCTCGGCTGATCGTGGACAAGCAACGTTAACTCTCTTATGGAAGCTTTCCATAAATTCCAATTTTATAAGTTTTGTGTCCATTGTACTGAGTTTATTTAATACAGCAGTGTAGTTTATGTGTTGTTTATTGATTTTGTAAACAGATAAAGGCAGCACTTCATTATTTGTATTACAACTTTTGGCGGTACTAATGGAGGTATCAATAACCACCCACAAATGTTTATGATTTCCGTATTCCCGGTTAAATTACCCTTTTCAGTTGAAAATTGAAGAAAGTTATGGACTTCTAAAAGTTTAACGAAATGGTCTCCAGTTTAATCCAAAAGTTGGTTGAGTAACATATTTGACAGTGAATAAAAAACAATCTTGAAACCGACAAAAATGCAATTTTGTGCTGCGTTTGGGTGTTCAAATATAAGTAACCGAGAGACGACAAAGAAATATTTTGGATTTCCTGGTGTACGAGATAGAAGAGATCGAATAATTCCGGAGGGAATAAAAAGAAGAAAGTTGTGGGTGAAGGCCCTTTGTTAGAACAATTTCCCGAATCTAATTTTTTCGCATAACTTGAGCCAAATTTAGTCAGTGATGTACTCAAACCTTGATTCTGCACGAGCCTTCTTTCCGCATAGCTCGTATATTAATACTTTGTAGATTCTTTATCTTCGTCGTAATTTAATTTTCTGTACGCTTGTTTAACAAAACAAGTTTCATTCGGCCCTCGCATTCTGCACGGGTGATGTCATCTGCTTTTATCGGGTCTTATGAGTTCCTGGTTCCAGTCAGGCGATTGCATGACTCAACTGTGAATCCCCCGCTTAAGCAAAATCATGTTTCGTCATTTCGTCCCGTGGCAACCCTATGCTATGAGGAACGAAGTAAGTCTGCGTGGTCTCGTTCGGCGCCCGCATTTTTGGCAAAAGCATCACTCAAAGTCCAGGCCTGAAGTTGTTAAGAGGGTTGGCATTGTGTCCGCGGAGCGTTCGTTCAGCCGAGCGCCGCGTAGTGTCAAAATTCGTGCAAGTTTGTTTGTTTGTTGTGAAACTACCTGGTCGCCGTCAATTCGAGCTCAGTGCATAGTGGTTAGAGGTGAAAGTTTAACCGAGTCTTCTGTACCGATTGGGGATAAGCAACTCTGTTAACACTCATAGTGGATTATATTTGAAATACTCAACCGTGTGCTAAACCTACCACTAGAACGAAGACCCGATACCGTATCGCCATCTGCTTGTTTTCCTGGGGTTCGTTCAAGTCAATCCTTATCTTGGGGATGTTATACCGCTCGCATTCGCTCGATTATGGCCATTTGCATGTGGTTTCCAACAGTTTCCATGTCGTTCGCATTTCGGGGCATGGTTGAAGTGCGGCACGCAGCCAGAATTGAACCGCAATATATAACATCTGGATTTCTACTCCAGGTATATGTTAGCCCTTAAATTAACAGTGATTTGTTAAAGTGAAGTCCGTCAAGCTATTTCTTCTGTTGTTTAAAGTGCGAGGTGTCAAACAGACACCACCGTTTTAAAGTGAATTATCGTTAAACACTATTGTTAATAAGTTGTTTTGCGTTGAAAGTCAAGTAAACATTGTTTTCATGTCACTAGTTGAGTGACTGTTGCTAATTTCGTTCATGTAAAGTAGTTTTGGTGGTAAAACTTAACGTTATTAGTATTTTGAATGCAGCAATGTCAATTGTTATCGTTTTTGTCATTTGTCTTTAGTTTAAACCATTTAACCAAACTAACCCCTTTTGTCGATTATTTTTAAATGTAACCAGTAAACATTTCATGTTCTTTGCTATAAATACTTTATTGATAATTATTTACGTTTTTCATTAGTGCTTGCATGCCTTTTGTTGTGTTTTGTTTTTAATGTACAGGACACCAGATGGGTGTAGGTAAAGATAACGAAAGGTAGGTTCAATTCAGCTGTGCAATCGTTACCTCATGTTGTGCCAAGGTAGAAGTAGAAAGTTCCACGTTCAGAGTGGGTCTACCTGAGTTGATTTTATTGCCGCGATCTATTCCGAATGTGGTGGCGCTTCAATTATTGAACATCTTTTACCTCTCCTACCGGAGTACAGCCCTAACTTAAAGGTCGTAAAGAACCCGCCGTCACGACTGAATTTTAGCTGAAGCAAATGTTTTTGCTACTGCCATGCGCCATCTTAACAGAGTTAGGGGCGTGTATTCCAGGTATATTTCCCGATTATGTCGTAAAGTCGTGTTTGTGCGGTAACACCTCCGAAGAGCAGATTTGACACCAGAAGAGATTAGATTAGCTTCCGTTTGTTCAGACCAATTTTTGAGAGATAATGGATTTTTGTTATAAAAACATCTTTATTGATTAATTGGAATCAACTTGGAATTTTCATGAAGACCGGCGGCATCTGGTGATATAATTCATCCAGACTACGTGCCAACACAAAAACTTGGCTATGTATCTAGTATGACAGCCTCATCTGGACCACCAAGCAGGCACAGTAGGGTTCAAAAAAGTCTTCTAGAAAAAGGCAGTGAGGTAATAACAAATTAGGCACCTAAAGTTACACATTTATTTAAAAACTAGTGACTTACTCGAGATACGCTTCGGTTCGGTAATTTAGGAGAGATTCATTAATATAAATTTAAAAAAAATGCATCGGCCGGGAATCGAACCCGGGCCGCCCGCGTGGCAGGCGAGCGTTCTACCACTCAGCTACGATGTTTCGTTGACTAATGCGCTGCTATAAGGGTATATGAACATTAAGGGTTCCCTGATTACACGGTTTAATTAAAACTTCACCTGTTCGTACTTTTTTCAAAAAAGCCGGCCTACGATCTTGTCTAAAAATTAGCAAAATTTTAATCGGTCCTGCATCTTCGGAGGAGATAGCGAACAAAGAAACACAATAAATCCATCAAATTATTAACTTAATTACTTATAAACTATGTTTAAACTTGATTTAAACACACATAAATTTTAATAACAAAATTTACGAAACCAGTCAGAAGTTCTAAATGTAATTCTGATTTCATAAACAAACAGTTTTACCCTCCAGTTTTACTTCATAATTTCGCAAGTTTATATTTAATTTATATCTGTTTTAATCTTGAATTAAAACAGGCAAAATTCAGTTCCCATTCACGAAATCTTAACAAACGAATATTGTTTCGCCAACATTGAGTTTAAACACCGCAGTAAAAATGCAACCCGGCATTTCGCTTAATAAGCGACCTAGAAAGCCAAGTTCAACGCTTCAAGTCTGCAAACCCATGCGGAACTACAAAAGGCTTATCGTGCTGAGTTGCGGTCTTCGGACCTTTAAACGCATTCTATTACACTCCACTATTATAAACTTTGAATTGTCACTTAGTTAAGCATTTTTGTTTTATATAAATACACGTTTATTTTCATAATAAAATCAATCTGCACTTAATGTTTGATTCACTCGTTACTACCCCTTCCAAGCCATTTATGGGGCATGAGGCTGTGTCCCAGGGGTAGTTTACTGTCGTCCTTTCAAGTACCATTGACTACATTGGTTTAAAACGTAAACACAGTCTTGTTTACGTGCTTGAAGGATAGAACTAGCGCAAAGTAACGGAATCCTGATTCAGTCTCCAGGCATTTCTGTTCAACTAAACTACACTTATAACGTCTAAAATATTTTTGTCTAAAAATCGAAAAATCACCACAAGCCTCCTAACAAACCATACAAAGGTTGTCCTCGATCAGCTGCTGTTGGGCGAAACTATGACATCACTTTGACGTACTTGGATAAACCTAATTCATACACACAGTTTTCGCTGCGGTTACATGGAGCCAAATTTAGATAATTATAACATAGTGACCCGTTGTTCAACGAGTTGCCGGCGTATTAAGTCATGCGTTGCTTTAGTTCTATAGCTTTCTCGGCGACAGTGGGTTGCCCTGTTTTAAAAACACAAGTTGTGAAATGCCGATAGAATTTCTCCGTAGACGGTACTTAAAAACTGGTGGGGAAGAGAAAACGCGGAAAGACGCTTCACACTGAAAGCTGACTCAAGCGCGGTTCCTTGTATAGCAAACACATTCTTATGTTGTAGAATAGTGTGTGGTGCAAGCGACTAGCCCGTTTAATTTCGTGATTTCGGGTGTGTTTTTCCCAAATTACAAAGCGTGGCCGGATATTGAGGCTAATTTTACTAATTTAAATTAGGCGTCCACGTTATAGGTGCAATCCTTCGCAATTAGCGGATACCAGTAGCGCGCTACAATTCTCGTGTGCAAGACCAAAGGTTGTGTAAGAAAAGGAGGGAAAGCCATTGTAGGAGGTAATTCTCCTGCAAAATTCTAAACGAAAACTTGCTACGTGTGAGAATATCTCCCTTACATGAGCCCTGCTATCAAGGGTACTTCAACCCCAAACAGCGGTTGCCTGAATCAACTTACCGACCAGGTATTTGTACAAGGGAATTTTAATCTCTAAGTTTGTGAAAAGACCTTTTTAGTGCCGCTTAAAAGTATAAAGTCGCGCGTTATTCCCTCGTCAATAACGTAAATAGATATCCAAGATCGCAGAACACGTCTGGAACGAAGACCACCGCATACAATTGGATAACACATCAACTGTAGTTAAAGAAGAAAACAGGTTCCGAAGCTGAAAGAAGATACATACATAGCACTAGCAGGAGAACCAATTAGCGAAGCTAACGCAGAAATAAAACCCATTTGGATGCCACTACTGCGCAAAGAATTACAATAATAGTCTACTGGACATAGGCTACTGCGCATACACCGGTAACATATATATAAGTTTATAACTAAAATATATGGACGCGCTGGATCAGTGGCAAGAGTGACAGACTAGTAATCACAGTGATCAGTGGTTCCGGGTTAAAACCCCGGGGTAGGCACGAATGTACGCGAACGAGACGTATAACAACTCATTTCTTCTTAGGACTAACCAGGAGTTCATTCCCCTGAGGATGGGAGTAGACCAAAAAATCCCGAAACGTCGTGTGATAAACACCCGAGACAGTGGAAAAAGTCCGATAAAACATCTCATAGTAGGCCACTGTCAAAAATGGCATCATTCAGAGAACATCACGAAAAAGAGTGTTTATAGATAACTGATATTGCGATGTTACGGTATTTATTGATTACATTTTATCTCCAAATAAGCTTGCGCCCATTTACATGGAAGCTTAGCATTTACACGCTTTTTTGCATGCTTTAAGTTGCTACAGTAATATATAGAAAAAAAATAAAACTAAAACTAAAAAAACAACTAAAGAATACGAAATGTACCCACTTGTTGTAGTTTTAAGTATATACAGGTTAAACGTCGTTATCTTAAGTTCAAATACAACTGATTGTTCAACTTGTTATATGGGGTATTATTCCGGGTCTACCCCACAACTCTTTTCTAAATAGTTTTGAGCCTATATTGAGAACATCAATGTTGAGAATTAAAACGATATAGTGTATAAGTTTTAGCGTAGAGTTTATAGGAGTTAGCAACGCAAGAGATGGAATAGCTAACAAAATAGTACTCCGTATATGTCTACTAGGTACCCTTGTCGAACACAATTCTACTCTCATTTTAATCAAATGATTTGATAAAGGTTCTGTAGGTACTTTGTCCTATTGCTAGAATAATTGCTTAAAATGCAGAAACAAAACATTTATTTTGGACTTTCTCAAGTTCATGACTTTGCAGCTATTCATTAGGATTCCATAGTATGTAGCAATATTCCAATTTTGGTCTAACTAGCTAAAGTATTTTTTTAAACGTGTTTGTAGGTCTGAAACTAAAAGAGTTGGGAATAATAAATCCTAATGTCCTTTTTGTGTCGGTAATATTTTTTTCAATTTGATTATTAAACTTTAATGTTGAATATTCCTAAACCTTTACTGTTGTTGGAGTGATTTATCTGTATTGAACAAATAACATAGCCAATTACGCGTGGCGTTAGTTTTCGGGTGAAAGTTAAAATATGACACTTGGTAGCGTTAAAAATAGTTATTTATGTATCAAGTTGCAAAATAAAAGTGTTTTTCACACTAGACGTAAAATTTCCCCTACGAGCGCTAGCAGGTTGGGCAACACGTTGTGTGAAAACCAGCAATTTCTCAAATAAATTTACTTAAATCTACCAAGTTGTTCTAAATTTTCATACTAGTACTAGTGTCAATATGAAGTCTCATATTGCAAGTAGTGCGAATATATGCATCACTTTGACATTGAAAACGACAACAAAATGTCATTATATTAGGTCAAAATTATAGAAATAATTTTTGGCAATACTCCAATTTGAAATGTTTATAAGGTCTTGCTGTAGTTTAATGTGGTCATTCACAGAATTAATAGTTTTGTAAATGTTCATATCAATATTCAGAAGACATTTAGAATACTCTAATACTGAACAAATGTTATTAATAAAACGTAGAAACAATAATGGTCTTAAAATAGACCCCTATGGTACACCCGAATTTGCAATATATATCTTGGAAATCGTATTGTCATACGTGAAAAAATACCTACTTTCCTTGAGATAGTTTGTAATAAATTTTAATACTGTGGCCTGAACTCTAAATTTTTAGTAGTTTGTTTAGAACAGTGATAAGCAACCCACGGCCCGCGGGCCGCATGCGGCCCGCTACACTTTCTCGTGTGGCGCTTCAAAGATTTTACATTTTGACTTTTAAAAATTACTACAGTGTCCCGCAGCCTCATGGTACCCTGGGCGTGTTAACTTAATTTTTGGAAATCATGCCGACATCGTAGATAGGCGCTGATGTCATCATTTCCAAAAATTAAGCATCGGTATTGCTTGATATGAAATGTTACGCCGGGCGGCTTCGTTTGACGCTACACTGTTTTATTTTATGAACGAGTGTTTTATTTCTGTATTTTTTTATACTAGGTTTATTTTGTTAATAAAGACATAATTTGAATTCATCATTCAGTGTTTGTATTATCATAAGTTTTTTACATGCGGCCCGCACAACATTTTTAAATTTGTAGCTGGCCCGTTGTAAAAAAAAAGGTTGCTCATCCCTGGGTTAGAAGAATATGGTGATTCACTTTATGAAATGCTTTGATAAGGTCGGTAGAGTAAGCATCAATTTGTTTGTAAGGACAATTCTTCGAAATTAGTACGTTCCTGTATTTCCCGTGTAAGTCCAGCCCAAATTCGTAATGTAGTGGTGAAGGCCCAAACCTTTACTCTACCCGATCCTTCTTTCCGCCTGTTTCGCATGCTAGCGTTTCGCAGTATTTAGGATCATCAATTCAAGTTTATTCAGGCGCGTTCTGAATTAGGTTTCGTTCTCGCATGCCGTCTGGGTGACGTCATTCTGCTCTTATCGCGTTTTTAATGTGTTCCTGATTCCAGCGAGGCGATTGCATGACTTACCTGTGAATCCCCTTTATAAGCAAAATTATATTTCGTCATATTGAAATTTTCGGCGCGGCTGATGAGTTGAAGAGAGCAAGCAGATAAGTAGCGCGTGCGTCTTGCATTTGGTCTCAGCATCGCACCCCTGAACAATTCAATATCGCTCCCGTTCTAAGTTAGAAAACACATGTGTCGATTTCGCGCCCCGCAAACACCCTGTGGTTTCCTGTCAATTATTTTCGTGGCATTGGCTGAAGTGCGATCCGCAGCTGCATTGGACACCAGTTTTGAGCATCTGGATTTCTACACCAGGTATCTGTTAGTTGTTAACCGTTGTACCGCCTATACATTTACAGTGAAGTGATTTTTGAAGTAAATTTTTAGTCAAGATTTATTGTTTATATGTTGTTTTTCATTGTAAGTTCAAGTAAACATTGTCGTTGCGTCACTATGTGAGTGATTCTTGATAATTTTCATCATGTAACGTAATTCCATTGTGCAAATTTAAAGTCATTACTGTTTGAAATGTAGCGATGTCGTTTTATGGTCATTTTACTGCTGTGTTTAGTTTAAACGTCGCAATTTAACCTCACTAATCCCTTTCGCATATATTTTTAACTGTAACGGGTAAACATTTTCATGTTCATTGTTATTTACTTATTTTATTATTTCAATAGAGTTCATTGTTAGTTACTTATGTTTTTCATTGGTGTTTGCATGCATATTTGTGTTTTGTTTCAATGTAAAGGAGTTCAGATGATATAAGTGAATGCAACTAAAGGTAGGTCCAATTAAGCTGTTGTAGGCGCCGCCTCAAGCTATGCCAAGCCAGAAGTAGAAAGGTGGAACATTTACTTCCACGTTCAGAGTGCGTTCACATGTGTTGCTGATTTTGTTTTCCCCGATTTAGTTCAAATGTCGTGGCGCATTAATATGTTTACATCTTCAGCTCGCTTACCAGGTTGCCGCCCTAATTTCAAAAGTTGTCAAGAACCCGCCCTCTCGACTGAGTTCTAGCCGAAGCAACCTTTTGTTACCGTACACCGTAACGGAGTTAGGGCCACATATTCTAGGTAGATTTTCCGTTTATGTGGTGCAAAGTTTTTCGTGCGGTAACATGTCTTTTATAATTATTCAAGAGGTTAAGAGATAGAAGCTCTCAGCTTTACGTGAGAACGCGGGTGGCACTAAAAACGGCGTTGCCATGTGTTTGAAATTGCTGTGCAAATACAGAAATTTAATTATGAATATCAACGAAGGTCAACGAAACAAAATTCACAGCGTAAACACTGTTGAAAAATGCTCCGTCTTTAAATTCGCATTGAAGATGTTTAACGCTAGCGCTTGTACGTTGAAATCGGAATGCTGCTAGTAATATACCTCAACTGTAAAAAACTGTAATGTCTATAGCGAAGTTAGAAAATCAGCTTCTGTGAAATATATGGAATTTGTTGAAACTTAATGGAATATAAACTATAGGCTCACATACTGCAGTTCTTGACCTCTGACTCTTGCATATTTAAGGTGATTGCAGTTATTGGGTTTTGTAGATATGTAACTTTAAGTTTAAGAAGTATTATAAAAAGAACAAATAAAAACATAAGATGCCTAGTAACTGCGGAGAGTGTAGTAGGAGCATGTCAATACAAGATGTAGATAACATTAAATGTACTACTTGCAAAATTATGTTTCATGCTGCTTGTGTTAATTTGACCGAAGAACCTACTTCAAAGGATGCGTCGAAATGTAGCACTTGCGTCTTTAATGGTAAAGATCCTACTTTAGTAGATATTTTAAAGGAATTGAAATCTCTTAGACTGTAACAAGCCATAATCAGTAATTCTGTGAATCTTTGTCAAGAAAAATAGATAAATTCCTGAAACGCCAAAACAAAGTTTTGAATGAACACCTGCAAAGGATTGAAAATCTGGAAATCAAGAATGCAGTTTTAGGAAAGGAGAATTTGAGGCTACATCAAAGGTTAAATTATAAAAAGCAGTATTCCCTTAAAAATACAGTGCGGAGATCCAGAGTGTACCAGAAGCTAAAGATGAAAACAGGTTGATGATTATTCAGGCAGTAGGAGCAGCTGTTGGATTCAATATCTGTTCCGCGATGATCGACGTCTGTCATTGTTTGAAGACGAATCCAGCACGACCTACGTAGCCTAAGGAAATAATCCTTTATCTAATAGACGTGTCTGTCTGGGACGCAGTTTGGCTGTCTGGGACGCCGTTTTGTCTGTCCGGGACGCTGTTTCAGCAGCCAAACCGTAAGAGATAGAAAAAAAAGTTATGAAAGTTATATGTTTGGAATGGTCATGTCAGGTCAGGAACCGAATTTCAGTCACGTGACACTTCCGGTTTTCGAGAAATCACAAAAAGGCCGTTTTTCAAATAGAACGCGTATTAAATAAAAACTGTTTCAGCAGCCAAACGGAGCCTTAAAACGTCGTTCGGTTAGGCAACCACTTTGACAGCTTCCAGAATGTTCCGATGCCCTCTGCGCCTTCAAACCTCGATCGGTTAGGCAACCACTTTGACACCTTCCAGGTCTGGGTACAGTTTTTATTTAATACGCGTTCTATTTGAAAAACGGTCTTTTTTGTTTTTTTAAATGAGACATTTGCTAGTTAACTATGATCAAAAATTATTGGAATAGTTCCTAGTTTATAAATGCAACTACGTGTATATTTAAATGTCAAAACTGACATTTGATTTTTAAGTGATTTATAGTTGCGTTCATAAATTAGGAACTATTCCATAGCTATACTAGATGAAGATAATTTTCGATCATACTATAGTAAAGCCTGCAGAAAGAAGAATAGTAGAGTTCATCGAGATGTTCGTCTTAGCAACAAAAATATGGGAAGAAGAAAATGGTCAAAACCAGTACTGATACCAATTTACAAAAAAGAAGACGGAATCATCTGTTGAGAACTATAGGGAATCCTTCTAGATATAACGTACAAAACACTTGCAACTCTCATAAAAGAGAAAATTAGTATATACGCAGAAAAAATTAGAGGAAATATAGAAAATTTTTACCTTAGAATACATTTCCTTAACAATAGGAACAGATGCCTCAAATACTTCTACACTTTTGAAGTCGAGTTTAACACCTTTCTTTGCAGTGTTGGTTACATTGGTATTGAAGTCTTGTACTGTTTTCAAAAAACTCTCAAGCGACAGGTCGGATGTAGTAGCAGGAGGGTGACCCATTATGGGAATGTCGGTGGATTCACCTTGGACTTTTCCCAAAACTATATCTGCTTCCAGCATCATCACAGTGCCTGAAAATTAATGATTTAATATTTTCTGGTGGAGCAGAAAAGCGTGCACTCACTATTTAGAGCGTCCTTTAGCAGAACTTGGGAGTTGACTGCGTGAGCCCATGTAATTTTGGTCAGGTTGCCTTTAGCATCGGGGAAGAATTCCGTTATATCTTTACTTTTAAGCGTAGCCTCAGACATGCTGGTTCCTGAAATAAATGGCATTAATTGTAGCGCTACAATAAAATTAGTAACTATTAGGTTAGCAATCTTTGTTAAGGTGTCAATGAAAATTATTTGCAAACAAGTTTATCTAGATGAAGCAAAACACTTATTCCACAGTCAACAAGAATGGCATGTTCAAGGTGTTTGAAGCTTCTATTATATAGTGTTGACCTCTTAACCGTTATATATTATAATCGATTAAACTGACTATTTGGGAGTAAATTACACTTCCATTTGTTTGAAGTACAATTCAGGGCAGGTTACATCGACAGTACAGGATGGGAATTTGAACGGGACGACTAAGACACACTTTCACATATTCCTTTCTTTTGAGAATTGGACTTTACAGTGTCGTTAGCTTATTTTTACGATAAACACTTCATTTATATATCAAATTATTCAAATAAACATTGTAATAATAAGCTACATATCTGCTTACGAAATAATAATATTTTTATATCCTTCAATAATAAATAATAAACAAAACCATGTACTATTCAGATAAAGTAATTTAAGAAAATATATAGGTCCTTGCAAACATTTTACTAGAACATCAAAATTATAAACATTTTTAGGTATTCAAAGCTAAGTTAATGTACTCCGCATAAATTAAAAAATTTAGGAAAAACATACTTTTTCAAAAATGTGTCATTATTTATGCTCAGATTTGCCGGGCTCCATAGCTCAGTGGTAAGCATTCTGGCTACTGATCTAAGGGTCGAGAGTTCGATCCCCGATCCCGGTGAGGTTTTTAAAAATAAAAAAATGCTGATGAAAGCTTCTACAGAATGCCATCATTCGGAAGTGATGTACAGCCGTGGGTCCCATGTTACTACGATGTGTAGCATGTAAAAGATCCCTTGCTAAGGTTGGAACTCCTTAGTCTCGGCAAAATTCTAAGTAGGACAAAGGTACTTGGTACTCTGTATGCCTAGACTTTGTTCATGGGGTTGGCAAAAAGGGCCTATAAAGGCCTACTTGCTAGACGTAAGTTTCCTTAAAAATAATACATACATACATACATATGCTCAGATTTAGTTTCTTTGATGTTTTCCTTTGATTTTCCATTTATATTTTCCCAGTTAACATATTTTGGTAATATTCCTGATCTAGCAAAGACATCCATTTAATTATGTAAGTGGTGTTGCTATCGCTGGTTTTTGCTGTACTCTGGAGAACAGAAATAAGGTGAATATGAAATTTCTGCAGGTCTGAAGAAATAATCCAATGACATTTGTCCTACGGAACTATATTGTTTGATAATCATTTTTCAGTTTAGTTTAAAAATAATTTAGGAAAGTAGTATTTTTTGACGATATATAGTAAATATTTGATTATACTGTTATTTGTTGATACATTACATTTTGGCTGACTTTTTATTTTTAAAGTTAGATGCTGACGAAATCCTTGAAAACAAGCTAAGGTTATCTCAAATGCTCAATGACTTTTCATCGTTTTTTGGGAATTGGAAAGAACCTTGGTATCCCGCGCTTGTGGATCTTATTGTGATACTTAAATGATACGCTAATTTGTATTTTATATGTTTTATTACTGTAAATTAGATTTAAGTAATGTATTCTAACAAAAGTGTTTAGAGTTGACTATGTACTGTAACCGAGATGTAAAGTTTGATTGCGTGTATGTCGCGGTAAATGCAACGTTCATACCTGTTCGAGGGATGAGCGGATGTGCCTGTGGTTCTCTTAAGCGCGTTGTGCGAAAATCGCCCAAACGCGAAATAAATAGTTATAGCGTGAAGCCGGCAGTATTTGAATTTGCTGCCACACGTTTTGAGTGCATCAAACCTACGTTTGCGTTCCCAAAAAACGTCATTTATAGTGTACCGCCTATTTGCGCCATATACCAAGGTACAGTTGTTACGGCCATTTATAGAGACGTGACGTCATCTATCGTGAAGACGTCCAACGCAGCCATAACAGAAGTCGGGTTTGGGGCTCCCGCCATCACGCCATACACGGTTTGGATGACGCAATCTAAGACGTGCTTGATTCAAGAGCACCTAGCAAGTCTGGCGACCCACTTCCAGGTAAAATATTTGCGGTTCTACTCGGTAGGACCTCCGTTGAGCTGTGAGAGACTGTAGTTACGCGTAGAAATCGCGCTTGGTTTTAGTGCATGCAAGCAATACCATGGCTGGTTCCTGACCATCTTTGACGATATTTTGACATTTTCGTTTTTGACAGATGATTATTTCATCGTTATTGCCTTTGTTGCTTTGATATCGCTTTATGTATGTTATGTACTTACATGCGAATCGATCCAGCTATCTCGCAAGTAGGTTTCTTGTGCGTTGTTTGAATTCAGTTTCAGCCCGAGAACACTATACAAAGAGAACCAGCTTCTTTTTTTTGCAAAATATTGGCACTTCCCATTTACGAACTGGAGTATTTTAGAGTTGCATGTTCACTGAGCTAGAAAGGTAAATACAAAGGGCAAAATTTAAAGTACCACGGGAGGGGCTAAACCTCACGTACTGTTATGGAATGCATTATAAATAATTTTAAAGACGAAGTTCACGACTAACTCAAATCTTCGTTTCAGGGGCTGCTATATTCCCAACTTTTAAATGTTTATAAAAGAATGCAAATTAGGTAGAGTTATGCACCATCTAAACAACGACCATAATTAAGTAGATTTTGTTTCGTTATTAAGAATTATCTGTAAAATTATGTGTAAACGATGAAGAATAATACTAATAAATAAAGTTAAATTTATCGTTGTTGGAATTGTTAAACATTATACACATAAGTTATTGAATTCGTCCTACATTTTAAATGCGGCATACGCCGGGGGCTACAGCTAGCATTTATTAATTATTAAAAATCATATAAATAATTTACAATGGAGAAAAACATATGTAATTAATGCTGATATTTGAGAAAATGCAAAATAGGTTTGTGAATAACTACACGAGAATTCCATTAATCAGAGGTTATCCCCTCATCATTTCGATGTGTAATAAGTGGATAAAAAGCATTTTCAAGTAGTTGAACAGAATTTTCAACTTCATTGATATACGTATAACTGAGTCGTGCCGTTTAAAAACACATCTAATCACTCAATATTTCAGACATGTCTGAATATTTATAACATATGACATAGCCAATTATATTCATATTACCCATAAAGAAATATTTTGCCCACTTAAAAATAGTATAAATCAGGAATATTGCTAGCATTTTAGAATTAGTTTCACTTCTAGACTTTTAAGTGACATATTTTCTTAAATAAACTGAATCATTTCAAAACAAAACCTCCCATTTCAATTTATTTCTACTTTCTCATAATTATTTTTAATTTTTTTTCACATGAAAATTAATTTTCGATAGGTATCACATTTTTTTGAATAGAAAGACAAACTTATTTTATTTATATATGTATTCCTATTAGTTTGTGTCATTACTGTTCCTGTATAGTAATAAATTTGTCATCGTTGTCTTCTGTAAAAATGAGCATCCAATGGTCACATATAATCGTATTAATTTGCCCGAGCGGGACGCGAAGGCAAATTAGGACGTTGTTGGAATGCACAAAAAATAATTTCCGGATATGAATTAAAGTTCGATTACAGATTCGGTAAGAAAATCGTAACGACACAAACCCTAAAAAGAAGTAATGTCTACCTACAAAAAATTTCCAAGAAATTTTGTTGTTATCTTGGTTACGGCTCGTGAACTAATTTTTCTATTGGTCATTAATGAGTAGCATACGATTTTCTTTGTTATTCCATTTAAAATTATTATTAAATAATACTCTCTTGATCTTTTTTACCAATTCTTTGATTTTTTTCGAAAAATACTATTATGTAAAGGCATAATAATTTAATATGGCTGAATAAAGAAAAACACTTAAAAAATAGGCTTAATTAAATTGCATCGCGCTATTTGAAAAACAAAAGTTATTATTATTATTATTATTATTATTATTTTATTTCGAGTACCTTTTCCCTGTCTCCTCAAATTCAATATTTCAAACATCGTCTGTCGTCTTTAACATTTTTGCTTTTATTATACTACATATATGTTGTTTCTTCAATTTTTCTATTTGTCTCTGTTTATAGCCAGGGTTCATATTTCCTTAATATCGTTTGTTTATAAGTCTTCCATATTTATTCTATGTGCTGTTCTTGTAGTTTATTTAACTTACTTACTTACCTACGCAGCGGCGCTATAGCCCATATTGGGTGTTAGCTTCCCCTAGTTTTCTCCGTAATCGTTGTCTATTCTCTGCCGTTTTCTTCAGTTGTTTATTCGTAGCATGGTCTTGACATTTTCTGTCACTGTCTCCCACCATTTTTCTCGTGGTCGTCCTCTGCTCTTTCTCCCTTTTGGCTACTACGATTTCCTCCATACGCCGAACATGGCCTGGTCATCTTAGTCTCCTACACCTATGTAGGTCACTATATCAGCCTCTTGGAATTCTTGGTGTAATTCATATTATATTGTCTCTTCCACATATTTTCTTCCTTAATTGATCCAAGAATCTCTCTGGTCCAGGTACATTGTTATTTTTTAACTTTTTAATTGCGTTAATTGTTTTGTTTTTAAATTTTGGTTCTTCAACAGTTTGTTCTTCTCCTCTGTCGTCTCTACCACCCTTGGCTCCCTTTCTGGGAGCCACTTTCTACTTCTTGTGTTTGTCTATTCTGAGAAATAGTCTATCCATATTTTTAGGGTGCCGTTCTTGTTAGATTAGTTTCCCTTCTTTATTCTTAATAGCTGTGGTTCTAGGTTGGTAACATCTTTTCATCTTAATTGTAGAGTTTATATATTGCCTATGGCCGAGGGGTTAGGGAGCTCAGGCTGCGGTGCCACGGTAGAGTTCAATCCCCAAATCTGGCAACTGGCGGGCGGTTCACCAGTGGGTATCTAAATCACAGTTGTGGAAGTAGGGAGATTAAGGCAGTCGTCGAAGGCGTGATGCTAACCACATCACCCCATACGCCGTTAGCGGTATGTCAGATTGACTGGGTTTCGGAAAGAGATATTTCGGTGACTCTGACTCGCCTTGTCTCAGGCCATGTTCCTACATGGAATGAAGTGCCCTGATCTTACTTACTTATGTACTTGTCGCATTCTTCTTTCTTTCTTTTGCAGAAAATTGGTGCTTGTTTTCTTGCTATTTTAGACCTTTTTTCTCCATGTTGTTGGTCTACCCATTAACAGATTTCTGCATTTCCTTTGTTTTCCTAATGCCAGTTTGGATTCAGTATCAAATCACTTGTTTCTTTGGTTTTCCCCATCGTCCCTATTATTTATTTCGTTACGTCTAGTGCAATTTCTGTAAGTTTTGATCTAGAGTTACGTCCTCTTCTGTTATATTTTCCAGTTTTTCGGCGACGCTTCCTGGAATTTAAGTGTTATCTCATGATCTTTTAGTTTATCTAGCTCTCATTTATCAGCTCGTACTTGACAAGGTTTCTTGGTGTTGGTTAACTGCTCCCTTAGCTTTAGCATCACCAAATAAACATTTGAATTACATTATGAACCTCTATAATTTTTTACCCGAAGACCCTGGTGAAAAATCTTGTGTTGATCAGTGAGTGACAGAACAAAAAGTGTTTGCTCCTCCGCAAAAAACCCGTACACTTATATCAAAACGTCCCCGTCTTCTAGAAGTTTAGACCAGCGGGTTCTTGATAGGCAGGGCCTCCTGTGATGCGGGGGTCGCGGAGGTGTTTGTTCCGACACTGTGACCAGTACATGATTACATGATCAATTTAATTATTAGTTTCGCCCATCAGGAAACGTCCAAGTCACTTGATGTACTTCTGTTGTGGGGAAAACAAGTACTTGCTATTGTTAGTCCTTTGGCTGTTGCAAAATTCACCAGTCTGCCCCTGTTATTATTACTTTTTTGTCAAATGTAAACTATATTTTCTAACTCGCTGCCTACTTTAGCTCTTGTTGTTCTAAGATGTCATAGTAGTTTTATTTTTTCCTCGCTGCCTTCCTCAGCTGATGTGTTTATTATAACCATGCTAAATTTCT
Organism: Agriotes lineatus; assembly: GCA_940337035.1. Taxonomy (NCBI): domain Eukaryota; kingdom Metazoa; phylum Arthropoda; class Insecta; order Coleoptera; family Elateridae; genus Agriotes; species Agriotes lineatus. The sequence goes on along the minus strand of CALNHX010003324.1, from coordinate 38,354 downwards.
TCATTTTGAGCCTGACCCTGCTCCTTCTTTCATTTATTGGTTGGACGTCAATTACATACTTGCTGGTTTTCTTTGTTAGTATACATGTCGTTCTTAATACATGCCTTCTTCCTTCAAAATTTAAACTTTTGGATAGTCTAAATTTATTCCAATCTTCAATTCCACTTCCAGAGCAGTTTGATTTTTGGATTGTCATTATTTTAATTTGGTATCTTGCCATTTCATCTACTACTGTTTGGAGTGAGTTGATAAACACTTCTTACATTCCACGCACCTATAGGGATATTTTCTTCCTTCACTCGTTGTCTTATTTTCACTTTTCTCTGGAATCTTGTGATTTCTTCTGGGTTTTCCTCTATTTTTTGCGTATAAAATTTGTTTCTTTTCTCATCGTGTATTCCGTTTGCTTTCGGGCCAATTTTGCTCTGACCAATTCATGCCCCTCTCATGGATTTTATATGTTGAAGTTAATTGCTTCAGTTTTTCTCTATCATATCACGGTCTATTTCATTTTTAACTAGTGCAATATTTTTAAATTTTATGTCAATAAGTCAACAAGTAATACAAATAGTTGCCTTCACAGGTTCACAATGAAATTTCTTCTCTAATCCTAACATGTGCACTATCGGAAATCAGTAGTTATCATTACATGGAGAGTAATGAAACTAGCAGTATCCGCAAAGAACGAACTCGATTATGAACTGTGAACACCAAATTAAGACACGATTTCTCCTAATTTAATCTATTTATAGAAATTTGCAGAAATTCTCTGGGTTGTGAAATGTCACTTTTTACCGAATTTAATTTCGGGCAATGAATTTATAATTAGAAATGACTGGCTATACGTATTGAATTATGCAGGCTACTAGTCGGCTATCACTAATGTGTCACAATGTACGGGTGTCCCATTTTCGATGATATTACGGGGTATCTCACTTACGAGTAAAGATAGAGAGTTGTGGTTTTCGCAACACTGTGCTACTTTCTTGTGAAAACAAAGATGGTCTAAACAAAATTTTCATAGCCCGCTTCGTTTTTGAGATACAGGGCGAAATTGAAAATATTGCATTTTGGGACCCTCTCGTATCTCCTTTATCCTTTAACATATCGCAAAGCTAAAAACTGACTCTTATACAGTTTTTTACGTAGAATCCAGTGGCGTAGTCAGATTTGTGCTGTGAGCCGTCAATTTTTAGTTATAAATTAAACTTATGTTTTTTTAACAAAACACTCTGTATATATTTTTGTAAAGCTTATAAAATTTCCAATCAAATGAAAGAAAAATATACAGGGTGTCCCGTTTAAAAAAACATATGTTTGATTTATAGCTAAAAATTGACAGCTCACAGCAAAAATCTGACTACGCCACTGGATTCTATGTAAAAAACTGTATGAGAGCCAGTTTTTAGCTTTAATATATGTTAAAGGATAACGGAGATACGAGGGGGGTCCCAAAATGCAATATTTTCAATTTCGCCCTGTATCTCAGAAACGAAGCGGTCTATGAAAATTTTGTTTATACCATCTTTATTTTCACAAAAAAGTAGCACAGTATTGCAAAAACCGCAACTCTCTTTCTTTACTCGTAAGTGAGATACCCCGTAATATCATCGAAAATGGGACACCCTGTACAGGGTTATTCATTATAAATTACCCACCCCTTATCATCGTTATTATTGCCTATAGAAAAAAAAGTTTTAAATAAAAGTTATGTGGTTATAACTGAATTTTGTTAAAATGCTATCAAAAGTACAGTGGCGTGCATAATTAAGGGGATACAAAAAAGTAATATATTATTTTAAATGGAACACCCTGTATATTATTAAATTTTTGGAATGATCTTTCTTTCCTGATTTCAAAAATATACCATATGTTACCCCTACCTTATACCGTTTTTGAGTTATTAAACGTCGAATATCATTAACATTATTAAAGTAAGCTATGAAAATGACAACTATTTTGTTTGATAAGTGACATTTCTTTAATGAAATAATCTAAATGAGTTATTTTTTATTTATATTTAAATTTCCTAAATAAAGCTTTGTTATATTTAATAATGTTAACTACTTTAACTAAGATATTCGACGTTTATTAACTCAAAAACGGTATAAGGTAGGGGTAACATATGGTATATTTTTGAAATCAGGAAAGAAAGATAATTCCAAAAATTTTATAATATACAGGGTGTTCCATTTAAAAAAATATATTACTTTTTTGTATCCCCTTAATTATGCACGCCACTGTACTTTTGATAGCATTTTAACAAAATTCAGTTATAACCACATAACTTTTATTTAAAACTTTTTTTTCTATAAGCAATAATAACGATGATAAAGGGTGGGTAATTTATAATGAATAACCCTGTACTTCTATTTAGTGAAAGGTGAATTAAAGCGTGTAGCCTTGACATTTATACGTAATTTAACAAGGTTCGATACCACTACAGTTTCTTATAAAGTATTGGATAAGGTCCATACATGTAATTAAAATTGTTCACCATTTAATATTGCCGCCAACATAGAAGCAAAAAACTCTTAAGTTTTAAAATTATTTCATGATGTTACATTGTGGAATTTATATTTACGATACAAGTGCGTAAAGCTAGTCTTCAGTCACGAATGGGGCAGCGTTAAAACGCCAGTGAGCGAGCGTTGTAAGCCCCGCGAGTAACTCAAGATCCTTCTCGCATGTGTATCGTATAATATTTTATCTACAATAGAATCTAGAAAACACGGTAAATATAAAAAAAATAAATGTAAATTAAGATTAATAGCAATCCGTAGTAATTCTGCGTGGTTAAAGAATTTAAAACACGATGCTACTGACGACGTGGCCAATGAAATCATTTTAACACGTTGGTACTGACAACGTGAACTAATGAAAACATGTTATCAAACAGTCGTTTTACAAACTTAAAACTGCCAACTAAAAGTCAATTTGAGACACTGTCATAGATAAAATTTGTTTTGATATTATCCATATTGTCGTTCGTGACTACTTTACGGTCAATACGAAAAGTACCTTTAATAAAGCCATGTATCTACATAAATGACGATTATTTGTTATTTGAACTTACAATAAACAAGTACACCGGGAAAGACTTGGAAAGGAAATGGAGAAACTTCAAAGAGTCAATTCAGTTGAGTGCAAGAGGAGTATGTGGTACAAACGGAACAAATCCTGTACGGAAACAAACTTCGTGGTGGAATGACGAGGTCAAAAAAGAGATTAAGAAGAAAAAAAAAGCGTGGAGAGACTATCTCGCCGAAAAAACCCAAGAAAAATACAAAATATATAAAAAAGAGAATAAAAACAAAACAAATAGTCATAGAGGCGAAAAAAGAGAGTTGGGACAAGTTTGGTGAAAAATTAGAAAAAAATAGTAAAGAAAATGTCAAATTATTTTATAGGGCTATAAAAAACCTTAGAGCAGGAAAGAAAGAAGCAATGAAGCAAATAAAAGACAAAAAAGTAAAAAAATTAAGTACATCTGGTGATATAATGGAGAGGTAGAAAGAATATTTCGAAAATCTCTTAAGTTCTAAAAATGATCAGTATGAGACGCTTGGTAGCGAAACTAAGGCAGCATCTGATAATGAGGAGAGTGCAAACCAAGAGTGCAACTTTATAACAGAAGAGCAGTTAAGAAACGAGCTAAAAGCCCTGAAACTATGAAAAGCCCCAAGGTGTGATGAAATTGCACCAGAACTGTACAAGTATCTAAGTGACAAAGGAATAAAGGAGCTGCTCGACATATATAAATTAGCCTGGAAATTAAAAAAGGTACCCGAAGAATGGACAAAGGTAATTCTATTACCTATATTTAAGAAAGGAGATCCCAAAGATTGTAATAATTATAGGGGAATATCACTCCTTTGTGTAGCTGTCAAAATCTAAGAGGATATAATTGAAAAAAGAATCAGGAAAATAGTTGAACCAAACCTCTCAGATGCTCAGAGTGGGTTCAGAAAAGGGCGAAGCGTTCAAGATCATATATTTTCACTGCAGCAAGTAATTGAAAAAGCATTAACTTAAAAATCAAAACGTATATTTATGATTTATCGACATAAAGAAAGCATTCGACAGTTGAAATCGCCAGGCAATCTGGGAAAGCCTTCAAAATAAAGGAGTTGGAAACGAATTGCTACAGGCAATTAAAAGTCTATACAACTGTACAAAAAACCAAGTAAGAACGTGTAACCAGTTATGAGAGACATTTGAGACTAAGGAAGGGGTACGTCAAGGAGGGGTGTTAAGCCCGCTACTGTTCATTATTGGAATAGATGAGATCATAAAGAGGACAACACAGAAGATGAAAAAGTATAGTGTGGGATGGTATCGCCTGCAGCCAGTGCGGTTTGAACTGTGTGTTTTTGCCTATGATGTGGTGTTGTGCGCCGAAGGTAAAGAAGACCTACAAAGAAACCTGGAATGTTGGAGCGAAGAGACAGGGAGATATGGTTTACGCATTAACACAAACAAAACTAATTCAATGGTGATCTCAAATGGAGATGAGGACATAGGTGTACAATTGGAAAATAGCCTTATCGAACAAGCAACTAGATACAAGTACCTGGGATGTTTAATAAATAACAACGGTAACCTGGAAGATGAACTTAATAACCGATTACAAACAGCAGGTAGACTGTTCCAGGCCCTCACAAATTCCTTTTTAAAACATAGATCAATATCCCAAAAAACAAAAATGACGGTCTACAAAGTAATACCGGGTGGCCATAAATATCTGAGATCCCGGTAGCCATGGAATTAGCTACTTATAAATGTTGGTTAGCATTATATTTCAATTACGATAAGTATTGGTACCTATACAATGTAATAAAATGCAATAAGAGGAGGGGAATGTGCCCCAGATTCTGCAGTTTAGCCTACGACTCGATTATAAAAATATCCCATTACTTATTGCAATCTGTAATAATTTTTGACAGATAGGAATTTTGGTTGTGATGACATTCATGACATTTAGTTTAGTTGGATTCATCACTTTAATAAAGCGGTGTTGATTCCAAAGGTAATGTGATATCAGATATTTATAGCCACCCGGTATATGCACCTACACTATTGGCATGGCTGTGAAAACTGGGTTCTATCACAAAGACAAAGGAGTAGGATTCAGGCTACTGAAATGAAGTACTTGAGATATACACTTGGATTAAAAAGAATAGATAAGGTCAGAAACCAGGAAATCAGGAGAAAATTAGATGTGACGCCAACTCATGGGGCCGGTTGCAGAAAGCAATGTTAAGTCTGGTGTTAGCTAACGTCGCGTCAAAGTGAACAAAAACGAATCAAATCTCAAATGCTTATGGTAACTAATACATTAGTAAACAAAATTTGATGCGATTTTGTTCACTTTGACGCGATGTTAGCTAACACCAGACTTAACATTGCTTTCTACAACCGGCCCATAGTCTCATAGAAAAAGCTAAATTATCATGGTTCGGCCACCTTTTGCGTATGTAGGATAACAGAATGGTGAAGAGTATATGGCAAGCTAAAGCTCAGGGAAAAAATAGGCGAGGAAGACCGAGAATTACATGGAATGAAAGTGTGCAAGAAATACTTAAAGAAAAAGGAAAATCCTGAAGAGAAGCGAAAGAACTAGCAGGGAATAGAAAAGAGTGGAAGAAATTTTTAAAAATGGATAGTTGACTTCGACACCTTCGGGTATCAAGAGGACCGATTATGTATGTATGTAAGTAATACAAATAGTTGCCTTCACAGGTTCACAATGAAATTTCTTCTCTAATCCTAACACGTGCACTATCGGAAATCAGTAGTTATCATTACATGGAGAGTACTGAAACTAGCAGTATCCGCAATGAACGAACTCGATTATGAACTGTGAACACCAAATTAACACACTCTTTCTCCTAATTTAATCTATTTATAGAAATTTGCAGAAATTTTCCATTGAAAGTAGATTTTTCTCACTGTCATTTGACAACAGAAAGTTGGCATTTGCTGCTGAGCGTGCGTTTTCATCACTTTGCCGCTCGCCGAGCGTTTTGGGTTTCCGCGTGAACAAAATAGGTAGCCACGTGCGAATGTTTCCTTGACAACGCCTGTCATTTGTTGAAATAATCGCCACATGTCTAAAGACTGCGCGAGTAATGTTAACTTGATTGTCAATTAATTTTTGCAATAAAATGAAATATGATATTTTCCATTAATAATATGCTCAGTAGTAGGTATGTTTCGAGCTAAAAGTGCGCTTGCCGCTTTTGCATGATTGCTGGTTTCGGTTTCGCCTCAACCAGCACTATTCATGCGCAAGCGGCTAGAATGCACTTTCAGCTCTTAACATACAATATACTATTCTACAACCGTCAAACAAGAATATCAATACTGTTGCGCCGTAGTGCGCGAAAATGTTTGGCGCTCCAGTGAGGAAAATTCTTTTCTTCACGTCAATGGTAACGGAAATAAATATTCTATTTTTTAACACTTTAAAAAATGGCAAACTTCTCCCATTAATAGCGATGCGCGCTCTTACGGCAAACATCCCTGATAGTAATATATAGAAGGACGTCTACGAATAGGGAACGGTAAGTGATTTTACGAGTAACAAGAAGGGGGACATGTAGTACATACGGTCGGTTCATTTTCTATGCAATTAATACCGGGTAATTATAAATGCTCTTCCATCAAATTGCCTTTGAAATATTTGTTGTATGAATAATATGTTGGTGGCACTGTAAGTCTATGTCAAATTCGAGGTTAGCAGATTAGGTTTCACGTCAGTTTTAACACAGACTGACGCAAAACTTAACCTAACTACCAACGTATTATTCATACAACAAATATTTCAAAGGCATCTTGATGGAAGAGCATTTATAATCACACGGTAGTAGGCGGAGATCATTCTTAAACTTTTTATAATAGTGCATAAATGTTTGACAAGTTTAACATAGTTTACTTAAATTCCAATCATTACAAGATAATCAACTTAAAGTAATCCCAAGAATTGTACAACTACTTGTGCGGATTTGGTACATTACATTGTAGCAGAAACATTATCAAGCGTAGCATCCGTAAATCTCCCCGTGAAAGGCATGCAAATGCATCGCAGGCGATAATACACGTGAAAATTTCAGATCAAAGTGCTGTGTAACTTACCACAGCGGGGAACTAATTTTAGACGTTACTCTACGCTTAAGTAAGTGCTTATGTGTCATAAACTAAGTGATTAGAGTCGTGAGAGACAAATTACATCCGCGACTTCAGTATAAAAGACACGCAATTTGAAACTCGAACTTAGGCCACATTACAGCATTTATAAATTGCAAGAGATCCGGGATCACCACAGCGGATAGTCGCTCAATATCTTTGGGCAACAAAATACCAACTGCGCAGTCGGCTGGGGCATTCTAGTTCACCGCCTGCAGAAAAAGAGGCGGGTTATAAAACACTCGGTGGCGCAAGCTGTCCGAACAATAATGACATGACACGAGAAGACATCCTGTTGCATCAGAAGAGGAATGAATCGAATTCTTATGCCCTAGCTTAGAAAGTGGACACAATGGCTGACTGCACTTTCGAAAAAACGAAGGGTCTATCCGGCAACCGGTAAGACAAAAACAACCCTGCACTTACGCAACTGGGGGAAGATATATAAACCAGACACGAAAACGCCAGCAAGGCACTCAAGATTCTATTATATTCTCATTCAAAATTTGGTCCATCATCATTCAGTTCAATCACCAGCGTTCACTTTACAACCTCCTGTAGAGAGTGTCTGCCTGTCTGGGTGATGTCGAACTCGTGATTTGCAACACGCTCATTAGAATAGCCTGTTGAAACATCAGACCGCGTAGCTGTTAAAGTTTAAAGTATTTTAATACACTTTAGATGTGTATTTGTATATCTTGCTGCATATATATATATATACATGTGCCATGGATGATACACAGCCCAGTGCATACAACAGGCACTCAGAAGCCCTGGTCTGTTTAAAGAGATAAGCACGTACCAGTCAAATATATCTGTAATTTAGAAGGTCGTGAACAAAGGGAACCTGAGAGGGGTACAAATATTTCATCTTCAGCAAAACGCATATGCCACCGTTTTAACGAAGCCATTGACATACCACCGATAATCAGAAGCCCATTTGTATAAAATATGATTATTTGACGCATTTAAAGAGTCCCTGCAGTGTTGCCATTTCAAAAACGCTGAGTAGTGATTTGGTCTGGTTTTCTCCTTATGAACTCCATTGTTTCGGTTGATGTCGCAGTGCACAGTGAAAAATGAATCGTGCCAAGTTTTTGGTCAAATTGGCCACTCAAAATAAGATAGGTAAGTTTATTTGGCATAAAGTTTATGTCCTTTGTCTTTATACAAGTTGTATAATATTGGTTGCAATGAAATTTAATTGCTTTTTATATGACAGGCATTGATTGAAATAATTTGATTAATTTAGAACATATTTAAATCAATGTAAATGTTCTCTTTTTCTGCGATATAAACTTTTATAGAGGTATTTAAAAGTTTGAATTTGCATCTAAATCCTTTTCAGAAATAATATAGAATTCCAACCAAGGACTCCAGCTCCATTATCATTATAAGTATTAGCTAAGTACTAAAAAACAGTTCCCCCGTCCATTTCTTTAATAATGTTATAAGAACTAAGCAAATCCAAAAATCGGCTTTCCTTATAGTGTACAATTGGGTGCAAACAATTTTCAACAGCTCATTTTAGCTTTGTTAATACAATAAGACGCAGTGGTGTTAAATATCACTTTATTTTGTCAATGTCAGTTAATAATTTCTTTTGATACGGCAATGTAATGTGACAAAAATGTCAAAACTGCTTTAAAGCCGCTTTACAAAGGCCAAACAATCAATGCTCCCGAATTAAAAAAATTGTTGCTTCCAGCTGTATTAGCATAAAACAAAGCACATTGTTATTTTAAAGAGTTTTTGGTAAATACCTATCCAGAAACCGCATATGAAAGTGTTAAATTCAATCAATTTAAAATTAATCATTTATAAACCTCTTGAGAAGAGTCGACCTGTGACCGATTTGACAATTGTAGACCGGTTTTGACCTTTCATAATCTCCGGTCTACAGTTCCTGAATCAGCAGCTCCACTTTCCAGAAAGGTTTATTTCTTCGGTGAAAGTAAATTGTTATCTAAAATCTTATTTTAAATTATTTGTATGTAACATTTTCCAATGCAATTTCGCGGAAAGTATTTATTCAATTTAAGGAAAATCCGCACAGCCGTGAAAATAATCAAAAAACTCTAAAGCGTTGTCTCAATCGACCTACAGTTCTGTTTAATATTTTTGAAGCTGTAATAAATAAGCAGATGAGCCAAAGGAATGAAAGAGCGCGGTAAATTTATCGCAGTCATACCCCTTTCAAAAGCAAAATTGATCTGTTTCGGCGTTTTTTGCATAAAGCAGTCTCACAAATAATTACTTTTTATAACTTCTGTTTCAGATATAAGATTTCTGTTATTAGAAAAAAGCTGAATTTTTTTACATTTACTAAATATTCGAAGAATGCAAGATACTGCTTGTAGTGTTAGTGCTAGGGCATTTCTAATTTCTTCACACTAACTTTATCTTTTAATATAATTAAAATAAATTTTCTCTTATGCTAGAATATACCTATTTTAAAAAAATTAAGCTTATGCCAGTGAAGGAATTGAGGTGGCCCAAATTGAATCAACACGTACTGAAAATGACGACTCTGATAATCAACAATCAATTGTTCCTGAATCTGAACCGTATCGGTATTCTAGTTCTGAGTATGTTCCATCTGAAACCGACTCCTCTGAAAAATCTGACGTTATTCCTTTGATAAAGGTATAATTTGTGATAAATATTTAATATATTTTCCTTAAATATTTTTAGAATTTTGCTATTTCCCAAAAATATCAAGATAAATCGTTTAGACAACCAAATAGATTATTTGAAGACATTCCATTGCCTTCAGAAACATCAAATTCCAAAGTATTGAGTTATTTGAAAAGTTTAGACATATCACAGGTTAAAGAAAAAGAAAAGGCTTTAGATAAACCGAAAAACGTTAATGAACCAGAACAAGAAACTGTAAATATTTTGGCAAGCGCAGGAGCAGAACGAAATACGACATTTCATGAAATAGTAAAACTTCCATAATTTTTATCAAAAATGTTATAAACATTAACATTAATTTTTATATGTTTAAAATAATATTTCGTTTAAGGATTATCAGCAACAGTATTCTAAAAAGCCATCTGCAAGGGAACGGCCAACTATTTGTCCTATCTGCTATGGTGATGTATTCACACATTTTACAAGACATCTCTTTAGACATCACAAGGACAATGAACAAGTTCTAAAAATTAAAAGTTTATCTCCTAAAAGTAAGGAACGTTTGGCTTTAGTCTCAGCATTAAGAAAGCAAGGATATTTCTACTTGAAAACGGAAAAAAATGTTGTTAATCCTGTTAGAACTTCCAAGAAACCTAACACAAAATATTTCGTATGCATTTATTGCCTCGGACATTATACAAAAAATCTTTTATATAAGCATGTTAAAATATGTAAACAGAAACCTAGCACTGAAACGGATCCTGGAAAGAATTGCTTGACCAAAAGCCAAAGTTTTTTGGCTACAATGACTTCAAAAAATGAAAATTTTTTAAAATCATCCCTTATCAGAGAAGAAGTTTTAGTATAATGCGAGCTGATGAAATTAGCTTAACAGCGAAAAGTGACTCTCTAATTTGCCTTTATGGGGAAGCTCTTTTAAGTAAACATAAAAGGCAACAAATCGCTACTGTCATTTCAAACAAAATGCGAGAAATGACTAGACTACTGATAGCGTTAAGAACCATTAACACTTCAATTGACGTATTGTTTGATGCATTAAAACCAGAGATATTTCAAGATTTAATATCCGCTACTAAAGTAATAAGTGGCTATGATCCTTTAAATAGATGCTATAACTCTCCATCGTTAGCGCTGCATATGGGAACAAATTTAAAAATTGTCTGTGATATTGCGTTCAAGTTAGTGATAGAAAAAAAAACTTACCTAAGATTAAATGGGAAAACAGAGATATAAAGAAAACAGAAATTAAAGAAATCAAAAAATTAATACACGGACACTGGTGTAATGAAATTTCCAGCATCGCTCTAAAAGTATTAAAGGAGAGGCAATGGGAGAAGCCGAATGCTCTTCCATTAACAAATGACATACAAGCTTTTCAAACATACGTAAACCACTTGGCAAATAACGCATATGACGAACTTAAAAACAATATCAATTTGATAACTAATTATAGACTCTTAACCCAGTGTATCTTAGCACTAACTGTAATGTTCAACCGAAAGCGTGTTGGTGATGTACAATATTTAAAAATAATTACATACAACAAGAATCAGGACACAACAAACGAAGAAGCTTTTGTTGAATCATTGACAAATATTGAAAAAATTATTAGCAAAAAACTTAAAAGGGTTGTTACAGGTGGTAAGGGTTCCAAACCAACACCTATTTTGTTTCCGCCACAAATTCAAAAATATATTAAATTAATATTAGAAGTTAGAGAACAGTCAAATGTAGTACCAACATCAAACCCGTATCTTTTTGCCAATCCAGGCTCAGCAAACAAATGGATGGCGGGATACCACGTTATCAGAAAATTTTCAGAAAATTTGCGACTAACTGTGGTGCTAAAAACCCTTCTCTTTTAACTTCAACAAAATTTCGAAAGCATATCGCAACTACTTTACAACTTATGACAATGGACGATAATGAAATGGAACAAGTTGCCACGTTCATGGGGCATACAAAAAAAACTCACACAGAGTTTTACAGGTATTGTTACAGTTCTAACTATACAAAATTGTAGATATTATATCACTTTGTTAAACAGATTACCCCAAGACATTTATCAAACAGCTAAGGTAGCTAAAGTTTTACTTCTAATAGAGAAGGGCAGAGGGAAACAATTTAAAGGAAAATCCCTGAATGAAATAGAGGTTGACAACGATGTTTACTTTAGCTCTGAATCTGATGACCAAGAACACTTACATGGTTCGTCTAACACGGCCAATGTTGAAACATGCGAAACTGAAGAAAGTTCTCAATTCGTGACAGCAGACACCGATTCAGGACCCTCAGAAAAGGAGCCCCCAATCAAGAAAGCGAAAAGTATTAATTTTTTTCACCTGCTTTAGTAAGTTATGCAATAATTAATGTTTTTTAGGAAGCGATGAAAATGAAATAAAGAAATGTGGTCGCGTTAAATGGACTGAAACAGAAAAAAATATTGTTAAAACTCACTTCAAATTACATATTCAGAAGAAAATAACACAAAAAAAAAACATGAGTGTGACGAATTGCTAACTAAACACGCTGGTGTGTTCATTAACAAAGATTGGGTGCGCATAAAAACCTTTGTGTATAATGTTTTCAGAGAAAAATAGTTTCATTTTTTGTTTCTAAAAAGAAGTTTGCAGTAAGCGTTTTATTTGATTTTATTTTTGCATTTTTTGTTTAAGTTGGTTCAACCTAAAAGAAGATATTACGTTTTCGTTTAGTTTTTAAGTTTGTATCGCAAAACAATGAAAATAAGTTGATAAATTATGTTTTTAATTACATCTTTGTCTTTTTTATGGTCGAGGAAGATATGCAGCCAAATTTAAAACAAGGACAGTAAGTTTTATATAAAATTAAACATGTTGCTACGATAGTGGCTTAATGAAAAAGTAAAATTATGTATAAAAAACCAATAGGTTACATTTTTATCTGGTATTATTTTTTTAAAGAAAGTTAAATTAAAAATGTGGTGCTTTTAGGTGATTTCTTTATTACTTCTTCATGAAGGTTTAACTTTTAAAGTAATAACACCTAATTTTAAAAAAAATTATTAGTGTTTAGTATGTGGTTTTAGGTTATGCTTTCACGTTCATATTAATATTCATTTTAACTTTAGCTCTTGCTCTTTTGTTGAGATTTATAATTCAAAACTGTGTGGTATACTTATATGTAGATTTAAAATTGGTAATTTATGCAACTAAAAACTTTCCAATAAATTTACATGACAATTACAATTTTTCTGGCATGTCAATCAATATTAAAAATAAAAACATAACCTAAAATTACATGCAAACTTTAATAAGTTTTTAAAAATAAATTTTATCGTTACTTTAAAAGTCAAACTTAATACTAAATTAAAAATGAAAACGTAACCTGAAAACACTACATATTCAGTTTAACCTTTAAAAAAATATATCGGCCCAAAATATCAGCTAATGGATTCATTTTTGACTTCTGATGAAGCTACTGTAGTGTATTAAAAATTTCAAATAAAACTTGAGCAACTTTTTATAACTTTTTGGCTGCATAATATTTTCCTTGACTATATATATATAACATTTTCAGTTGAATAAGAAAACAAGTATTGAGTATCTTATATCCAATATGTAATATTTTATATTATGCATTTCCCTTATATGTCAAGTAACAGTTTAATAAATGTTATACAGTGTGTAAAAAAAGTCTGTAGTATAGCAAATATTTCAAAAACTAGCAGAGATGAATTTTTCAAAATTTCCAGACTTATATAGGTAAAAACTGCGCATCTAGGAAGGACAAAACCGTTTCTGTAACAATACAGGGTTAGTCAGAAAAAAATACCAACTTTTGTATTTTAAATTGGACACCCTGTATATTACCGAGGAATCAAATAGTCCTTCAAAAGACAAATTCAACGATATAGGGTTTGACGGACTTATCTGTCAAAATGACAGATGTGGGGTGACTTAAAGAATAAGGTTTACAACAATAGACCGGTTAATATTGAAGCTTTAAAGGATCATATTAGAAATGAGATACCTCAAATTCGATCGGATACTGTCTTTAAATTCTCGTAAGACGTTGTCAAAAGTATCCCATCGAATTTGACGTATCTCATTTCTAATATGATCCTTTAAAGCTTCAATATTAACCGGTCTATTGTTGTAAACCTTATTCTTTAAGTCACCCCACATCTGTCATTTTGACAGATAAGTCCGTCAAATTCTAAATCGTTGAATTTGTCTTTTGAAGGACTATTTGATTCCTCGGTAATATACAGGGTGTCCAATTTAAAATACAAAAGTTCGTATTTTTTCTGACTAACCCTGTATAGTTACAGAAACGGTTTTGTCCTTGCTAGATGCGCAGTTTTTACCTATATAAGTCTCGAAATTTTGAAAAATTCATCTCCGGTAGTTTTTGAAATATTTGCTATATTCCAGACTTTTTTTACACCTTGTATAAAAAAAGTTTTTTGTCAGCTATCTTTCTTGCACTTGCAAAAAGTGGCCCCAACCAAAGATGACGGGGTTGCAATAACACAAAAAAGTAGTTCTCCATAGAGACTTTAGTTATTTTTTTTTACTTTTGTATTTAATGATTGGGTGGTAAAGTGTTGTCAAATCTGCTATTTAACAGTTCGTAATTCACTTATTCATGCCGTGGTGGTATCCGCCCACGGCTCTTTTAAAACTTTATCAACATTATGTTTTTAATAGAGACCAAGATGGACTGGGTTGTTAACAAAATGTAGAGATGCTCAGAAAAACTTAAGAAAATTTGATATAAAAGAATTAACGTCGATACGCCGACAGTATCTATTAACAAAATAAAAAATACACTGTAAATAATAAAGAGGGGCGATTATTTCGCAAAATATGGAAAAAAATTGTGTATTTAATTGACCGATGACTTCCATTATCCTAATTAATACTCAACTTTTGGTTTTTGGCACACCTAATTGTTAACTAAAGTTGATTTAAAAATAAAATTATTTCAATAAAATTAGAAAATTTACCTCATACAGTTGCAACCAATAGAAACTCTTTATTTGTTTAAGTTTAACAAATCAAGTCTCTATTTCAAAAATATCACGATAGTTGTTATCGTTTGAAATATTATCACGATAAATTTTGAATGTCAATTATTTACATGTCGTTGCTATCGTTATTATACGTTGATAAAACTATTTTTAAGATGTTAACTTTTATTTGTAAAATAATAATGCACAAATTGAGAAACCACAGATAACTTTGTGCTGTGAAGCACTCGTGTCTGCTGTTAAATACCCTCCTGCCGCCGCACTCGGGAATTATTACAACAGTTCACACAAAATCTTGTCAGTAATTTCTCAATTCATTGAGGTATTACTATTGATCATTTTAAAGACGAACTGAAGCTACAACGCTAATTTATTTAAATGCTGCTTATAATAATTTAAAATAAGTGTAGCCATTGTAAGTAATCCAGCTATCAGCGAATAATTGCAATCAGAATTAAACAGGGTTGCCAAATTTAGGGATTCGCAAGCTTAACGGTATGTACTTGGCTCCTATAATCGGTCATTTCATTCAAATGTGTATATCTTATATACACTGAAAAAGAGCAGCGCCCCCTATAGAAATTTACTATGAACTAAACCTGTATATTTTGAATAAATTCCATCAATATGAAGCCCCGTAAGAATTTAAATCTGAGCAATTTACAACATAGCATTGAAAAATAGAGCGACATACATGGAGTTTTTACGAAGCCCAAATTAAGGCTTCTCAAGTAAAAAATTGAAATCTGAGCAATTTACAACATAACATTGAAAAATGGAGCAATATACATGGAGTTTTTACGAAGCCCGGAATAGGGCTTCGCAAGTAGGTGCCGGGCTTGGTATAAGAGGCAGAGTGTATTGATTTTGGCTTCGTAATGGCCCTCTACATGTGTATATATATATATATATATATGCTATCCGAAAAGTATAATATATGCTGTATATCTCAATAAATATACATTAGATTAAAAAAATAGTAGAAGTTTTTAGTTTTTCCTTTTCCATAGCCCGCCAATATTTAACTTTTCTTTTGAAAAACGCAGACCAAACGAATATTTATTTTTTTTAAATTATAAGACCACTTAGTTGATCGATATTTATTTTCTCTTTTCAATGATGTAAAAGTTTAGTAAATTTGGTTTTAAATGGTTTTATAGATATTCAGATATAGTTTAAATAAAATAAAAACTTAAATAATTTTTATCATTACAGAACAAAGCTAAATTCTACAGGGCTAAGGAATTTTAAATCTATACCTTTTCAACTTCAAATTGGGACTAATCAAATTCAAAGTGGGAATAAACAATTTTAAAATGAAATAAACAATTTCAATTTGAGAATAAACAACTGCAAATTGCGACTAATCAACTTTAAATTGAGAAAAGCTTTTTGTTAACGCAGTCTTTTGAAAATGACAATTACATGGTTGTGACGTGACGGAACACCAGCAACAACTAACAATAATTAGTTTCCGTTTTAATAAAACTATAATTCCTCACACATTTTCCCAATCTTTTACAAACTGATGACTAATACAATTTAACCCGTTTGTCAAGGTTGGAATTTTGTCATTGATTGACGCCATAATTACTGAGCTTACAACAGCTTTATAGGGAATGGGAAGTTGTCTTAGAACTTATAGTCCTTGGAATTATACAAGCCACATGCTACTAGATATCGATTATTCGGTATTTTCATTTAGTATGGCTATGGAATAGTTTCTACTTTATGAATGCAACTATAAACCTCTTAAAAATCAAATGTCGTTTGGAATTTAAGTGTAAACGTAGTTGCATCAATAAGCATACTAGCCACACTAGATGAAAATAATTTGATTGTACTTTAGCTTAATTGAAAAATTCAACTACTAAGTGGATCATTTTAACTTAATATTTTCTGAAAAATTAAAATGTTTGTTTTACAGCTCTTTGTGCAATTTATGAATTTGTAAGGTAGATGAGCAATTACTGGATCTATAATGTTTACCCTGATGGGTTTACATATTCACCAGACACTTCTTCCACATTACAAACCGAAAGATAATATCAGCTAGGTTAAATGTTTAACTACGTGAAAATAATTACGTTTTTGTCAAGACACTAAAACTAAAACGTGCTCGCAAATAAAAATTAATGAGAAATTGTATAATAGACTATAAAAATCACTAGCTAATAAAATAACAAAACTTGAAAACATAACCAAACTTCAATTTTAAGTGAAAAACTAAGAATATATAATACGTTCAGAATAAACGTGGATAAGAAAATAAAAGATTGAAAATAACCAATAATCGCATATCGAGGTCATTGAACTATGTGCAATATAAATTGAATCCTAATACAACTAAATAAAAAAAAACAAAACAATTCTGCTAACGGTTCTCTAAAATCAAATGTGATCAAAAAATGTTCGCCAATTATTTAGGATCAGGGAACAACAAATAATTAATACTTCGATACCTATCTATTTAGGAAAAATAAATTGTTTAAATAAAGGCAATTAATACGGTTTGAAAGAGTTTCACCGAATTAAATCAGTATTGCAAAACAAATAGTCAGTGTTTAGACGAACACAGGCCATCCTCGAGATTTGAAACGATCATAATGGTTAAAACATAAGGAGGGGATTTTTAGACCATTCAAATTACATTTAAACAAGAATAAGAAACCGAAACATCACTAATTATTTAACAAAATTACGCATATAAAGGTTTTAATTACTAAAAAGAACAAAAAAAACACACGTATTTTGCCGACAAAAAAAGGTCAAAGAAAAGCAAATACCTAATAACTAAATACCTTCTAAAACTAAACGGGATACTATCAAATTAAATAAAACGTATCAACAAGGAGAACAATGTTTAGAGAAAATAAAATTTCAAAACAAGCATTTCATGCAACAAGGATTAAAACCAACATAATCCAACACTAAGAAAAGTACATTTTAAAAGAATATAACTGAATTTACAAGAGAAGTTTTATTTGACTTTACAACAAACTTTTAAGAACTACCAAAAAAATCAAGATGATTTTAAAACAGAATGTGATCCTGTTATATAAAGTGTCCTAATTTTTGGAAAGAAATATTTGTCTGAAGAAACTAACTTTGTGATTTAGCGAAACGTTACGTCCTTTTATCAATTTTTAATAATAAATTTTAATGTGTCTTGACAAAAACGTAATTATTTTCACGTAGCTAAACATTTAACCTAGTTGATATTATCTCTGGGTTTGTAATGTGGAAGAAGTATCTGGTGAATATGTAAACCCATCAGAGTAAATATTATAGATCCAGTGATTGCCCATCTACCTTACAAATTCATAAATTAATATTTTCTATTAAGCTAGGGTTTTAACTGAGCTAGTATTAACAGAGAAAATAGTATTGGCTGTTTATTACCTTGGAGTAATACCATCATTTTTATCAGATCTTGTTAGTTAATAGAAAGAAAAAATGTACTGAACGACATTAAAGAGATCCTCAGAATCAACATGTGTAAGTAGTAATCAAGATAAAAATTTTGCAGTGAATTATGGAAACCATATGGTTTATTCCTTTTATGCTGCATACAGTGATTGCTTATAGTCTCTTCGGAGTCACTTAACAATTCTTGCTTACTGGTCCGATTTAAGATTTTGTTACGGTCTTAAACGGTCTTTACGACACCGCACCGGCTCATACAACAACCAAACGGCCGGCGCGGGCGATAATCGACAAAATAGGGACGAAAGTTCTCCTAGGCCGCTACCCATGCCGCAACAAGATAGGCCGGCTAAGGCATCAGTGGAGCTGGGCGGGTCCTTAACGAGATTACCAAAGGGCAACGGCCAGAGGGTCGGTAAGTAACGGTAAAAGTAAATTAGACGCCACCCGGTTTGATAGACATACGAAAACATAATGATAGACCCAGAGAAAAACCGGGAAATCAGGTGGGCCTACCTTCTAACCGACACTTGGCAGTAATCTGGACAGCAGGCCGGTTCAGCAACAATGGACCTACCTTTTTGAAAATCCACTTGGCAACTGGCCAAACTCTTCTTACAACTGTAACACAAAACCACACAGAGCGCATGCACAATAACAAGGAAACCACATTTAAAATGACATGACATGTATTGACACAAAATATTAAAAACTGTATACAAAAAGGCACATATAACCCCAAAGTGTAAATAGGTACTGCAGTTTGATGGTTGCGCAACGTCTTAAACTAATATCAGAAAGTGACCTAAAAACTGTACAACAACAATAATTTCGTGAAGCGGTATGAACAATCCGTTCTGTTCGCTAAACAACAATAATTTCGTAAAGCGGTATGAATAATACTTTCTATGCAAATAAGCTATCTTAACTGACAGTAAAAGAACACAACTGTTCGCTAATTCGACGCAAAACACCGTATCAATATCAAACTGCACGAACAAACGTTATTAAGTAATACAGACATTGGACTGTGCCGTACTGACGTCCTTTGTCGCTGTAGCGACCACCGCCTCAGATACTGCATATTTGGACGAGACGGGAAGCAAATACTGTGACAACTTGGCGGGAGGCTGTGAGCCGGACGCATGGAGATTTATCTTCACAGCGACATGTAATACGAAGTGCGAACGGGAGGCAGAACGACATGACAGCTTCGCCGGTACAAACCACTGCTAAATGAGTCCCCCTAACGAGAAGAATCCGCCTAAAAGGCGCTTAATCGAGGTCTGCGACCCCGCGGCAAATTGGAGACTTAAAGGCATGCGTTCTCGGCATTCCAACGAACACTCACGCCCCTTACACTAAACAATGTCAAACGTACAGCTGGACAACGTCTCAACAAAGTCACAAAAATTCACGATATCAACAATCGCTGTAACGGCACACGAATCACGGCCTAATTAATGAAACCGAACTTTCTGCGAAACCAAAGCCATGCCACGCGGTACCAGTCCATTCAAAACAAAAGCTGTGCCGCCACCCGACGACTCCCATCGGCCGAAGGGGGCGGCGGAACCGCTCCCGCAAAACCTTTCTAGCAGAAAACTGCACCAACAGAACACGTTCAAAACTGTAGCTGGCTTCTAACTAACTGCCAGAAACCGTCCAAAACAATTCCAGCCAAGCGCGTCTCAACCGCCAAAAGCTGTCCGCCAATCAGCGCGCAAGAAGCCAGACGGCCAAAAACAAATTAATGTCGGCGTAACGAGGAAAACCAGAGGCCATCTCATTTGCTCCAACGAGAATTCTTAACACGCCTGAAACCAGCGTTGCGGAACTAAAGCCACGTGCACTATAAAGGGTGGCTTGAAACGACTAAATCGAGACAGTTGCGCTAAACTACAGGGTGTTCTAATTCAAATGAGCAAGAAGTGATTTTGCGCCTGTGAGTTTTTGTGATAAAACGCTTAAATGGCGGGAAACGGGTTTTACATATAAATAAGCTACCCTAAAGGCGCGAAATGTAAATTAAATTACTGCCGACGGCAAAATGGCTTAACAATTTTTAAACCTCCTTATAGTAATGCAATAATGATCTTTTCCAAATAAACTGCTGGGCAAAATTATCGCATCACAAAAAAAAGGTCATAAAGGTCTCTAATCTTTTCAGAACAGATGCAGTTGTTTCGATTTGTTATCGTAAAGTGTAGTTGGCCCATCCTAGCGACCAAACAACACCAAACCGAAACAATTGCATCGAGTGCAGGGAAAAATCTGAATAATGTCAAATTGCTCTCATGTATCAGTTTGCCTGTACATCGTGCAGAAACAAAATTTAATGCACCGGCATTTCGATTTTTTTGCAAAATTGCAGAAAAACTAATCAATATGAATGCACAACGTTATGTTTCGGAAATTAATGCAAGCAGAGCCATCGTGTATGCTGAGTTATTAGGCTTAAGCCAGCGAAATATTGCAGATCGGCTCGGTGTGAACCAATCTACTGTCCCTCGAATATTGAGACGATTCAGGGAGACTGAAAGTAACACAAGAAGAGGAGGGCAAGGACGTCCAAGATGTACCCAAGGAAGGGACGACCGTTTTATTCGCTTGACTGTGTCTCGAGATCGATTTCAAACTAGCAATCAGCTTAGGGGTGAGCTACGAAGGGCACGGAATGTAGCAGTGTCGTCACTACCTGTCAGAAGAAGGCTAAAGCAAGGTAACATGGCTACTAGACGACCTGCCAAAGAACCTCTTCTCACCAGGGCTCACAAAGCTGCCAGATTAAGATTTGCCAGAGATTATGCCCACTGGACAATGGAAGAATGGGCACATGTCATTTTTACAGATGAGTCCCGTGTCGCTCTACATTTGCCAGATGGGCGCCAAAGAGTATGGAGACCCAGAGGAGAACGTTATTTAGAACGCACCATGGTTCCTAGGGTCACCTTTGGATGAGGCTCCATAATGGTGTAGGGAGGCATATCATTAACGGCACGTACCGAGCTGCACATCATTACCAGGGGAACATTGACTGCTGCAAGGTACGTGGAGGACATTTGTGCCCTTTATTGGGGAAGAGTTTCTCCTTTTACAAGATAACGCCAGGCCTCACGTTGCTCGCGTCGTCGGAGAATACTTTGCAGAAGTTGCCATTAATGTTTTGCCTATGCCAGCTAAAAGCCCTGATATTAATGTTATAGAACATGTATGGGGCATGCTATAAAGACGCCTTCGAACTCGTGTACATCGTCCCACAACTTTAAGAGACTTGAAATGGCTCTACAAGAGAAATGGGAAAACATTACTCAGGAATACATTGTCCGTGTAATTCAGTCAATGCCTAGAAGGCTCAATGAAATAGTGAGAGCAAGAGGAGGCGTGACACGCTATTAAAATAATGTGTGTACAGTTTTCTTTGTGTTTTGTGTTTCAAATTTGTTGTTTATTATTTTTCAGATTTTAAGATCGTTATAAAGTTTTGTTATTTTTCCTCAAATACGCAATAAATTTCCACTAGTCTTTTATAATAGTCCTTTTTACTATTGCAAAGCTCTAATACCCTTATAATAATATAAACAAAATAGTTTTTAGAACAATTTTTTTGTGATGCGATAATTTTGTCCAGCAGTTTATTTACACAATCAATAAAAAACGTGTTAAAGCCTTTTTCCCCAATACGTTATTATAGGAACCACTACCCATAGAACCTTTATCGCTTTTAAGCTTAGTTCAATTCATTAGTAATGGTGGCAGACATTTTCTCGGGCGTTGTGTAGAGCAACGCAATATAAACTTTTATATAAACGCTTTTGGTGGACTTTAACATGCATCCGTTTAAAACAGTAGAACAGAACTGTCGCATAATGAAATATTTGCAAGCCTTTCTTACCCATCCTCGTCTTCGCATTACCTAAACTACGTTAAGCAATGGTTGCCCGTCATGCATGGATGGTCACCGTATATTTATCAAGTTCAATCGAGCTTGTTTAAATTGACGATTTTTCGTATTAAAGCTGACATTTTGCTCCATTTTAACGGACAGTTTATAACTAGAGTTAATGGTTCTTTTGGATTGAAAATTGAAACTAATGTCTCTGTTGTGCTGTTAATACAAGTAAGCGCTGCACTAACGTAGTTTTGCAAACTGTCGTCTCTAGCTGCACGAAGAATTTAACAAGACGTTCTCTAACTAATTTGAATATTAGTGCAGTTAGCTATCGGCGGTATCGCGGAAGTTGCATAATGAGTTACACAGTTACAAGTTCTTAATCGTCTAATTTCATGCAAAAGCTGCTTAATCTATCCCCAAATACAGTGGCAGTATGGTTACAGCAATAAGTAATTCATGCTTTTGATTGAGTTTTTTTTTGAAACGATATAAACTAAAAAATCTTACGGCCGACACCCCAGTTGCGCAATAACTAATTATGCGGTTTAATTTTGGTTAAATCTTTATCCAAGTTTTACGTCTTCCGAGAGTAAAAGCTTTTACGTTTTGAAGCTGAATAATGTAGGCTCTTAATTATCACCATTTTATGGGGTGTGCTTTCTTGGAGATGATAATATAAATTACTGGCTCAGCGCTGTGTTCACATCTAATTACATTATCATCCTTGCTTGCCATTCACACGCTATTTTAAAGTACGTACACCAAACTGATATAAACTAGGCAGTATTTAATAACAGATACTAATTTTAATATTTACTTTTCAGTCAGCGCTTGAAGTGTAATGCAGATTATCATGAACTTTTCTTTCAAGCCGCCGAATTGTTTAACAAATCCGGGATGTGGCTTTTGTTAACTTGAGTATATAGAAACCGAAAGTTTTCCAATACTTCTGAAACTAACTTAGGTCGCTGAATATATTGAGTATCACTGAAACTAGCTTGACCATTAGTTATACCGAAGCTTAGTGGCTATTGTTATCTATATACTAGTATACTCGTATATATAAGCCTTTTTCACCAGGCGCACTAACTGTATGTGTGTAAATTTCGCCGAGAGCTTGACCACAAATGTCGTTTATCTAACACATACATTGATTTCAAACGTCAGCTTATAAAACCCATATCTCCGAAACTTCCTATGACTTACTCCGGGTTTGATTTTCAAAGTTAATCTGTTTGTAACATGTGACTGAATTTTATATATTTTGTTGATCAGCCTTTATTTAATGTTTATTATTATGGTTAAATGTAATTTTTGTATTATAATAAATAAAGAAAAGTTGATCACCCAACTACAACAAAGCTTAGTTTGAATTTTATATTGCCTCTCTCTGTGGCTAATTAAAAATATGATTATTTATTTATGTTTTACTATAGTAAAGGTATGTTGCTCTCTCTATATTTCACTTATTTGCAACTTATTAAAACTTATGCGCCGGCTAGCAATTAGACCCTCTTATCTGTAGGGTAAGGTTATTACACTGTTGATAAATTTAACCATTGTATGAAAAATGCTCGATTCTAACGAATGACCGATAACCACAAAATATTAGTCCCAAAGAAAGCGATTCGAAACACAAAAATCAACGTAATGTGAAAATAAATTAACCAACGATCAATCAGTTTACCTCAGGTAAATTGTAACAATGCTGTTATAAGAATCAAGTAATTTGGCTAACCTGGAATTTGTTTTTCAAGTGCAAAAGGACGACCACTCGTATTTGTTTTTTCTCCAAGAAACGCCGATACCGCTTTGGGTCTCCGCGAAAGGACGCCAAGCTTGTATTTGCTTACTGGAAATATTGCAGCTGCTATTGCGTACCTCTAGATCACGAACCAAGCCTCCTCTAGGCCCTGCACCTTGCTGCCCGCTTCTCGCAGTTCCCAATTTTGTTAAATCTCAGCTTCGAAGACGATCTCACACAAGCTAAGCTCCAGGTCCAATTTACTCTGGAACTACACTTTGGAATACTGCCAATTTAATAACAGCTGGTCTCCGCACACAGGAAAATAAATAACACGTAAACTGAGAACACAGTTTATCAAAATCGGGGAGCCAAACAACACTCAATCTTTCGGCTTGGCTTCCAACAAACACTAACAAACGACTCTCTAGGTCACCACAGCGAAAAGAATAATTGTTTACCTGTAGGTGTACATTCCTTGATCTTAATTTTTAATTGTTATTGTAAATGTCATACATGAAACTCTATCCTCACAGTTGGTCGCACTTTTACTTAAGTTCCACTTTTAGTTAATAAACGCTAATTCACAAGCCACTAGCACATTCTTGTAGTCTTCAATAATTCTCAGGTTGCATCTTATATACTCTTTGCATTAATCTGTGCCTTCTTACACTGCTTTATAACCCGTTATCTGCATCATCGATTGTTGGCATTTCGATATGACTGCAAACGCTGCATTAAACCTCTGTAAAGCCTCGAAACACCTTTGTACTAAAGCGACTTCGTTATTGTGTCCTGACGTTACACAATTAGTCTCTCAGTCATCGTAAACTTAGCTACATTTGCCATACTGAGCACAAATTTGACAACAAGCTGATCACAACCATGACAATATTGTTTTATACAGTTACTAACCTCTGTTAATTAATTACAGTTATTGCTAATCATGTTTATGTAATTATCAATGTTTACAAGTGATTTATTGTTGCGATAAATGCAATACTAATTCTGGGTCTATAAATCTTTTATTAACATTCGTAAGTTGGCTATGCAACCAGAATGTACGCATCATACCATTACAATATACTAATGATTTACTGATCAATCTATAAGGCTATTATTTTCAAACTGGCTAATCTCGAAACTCGAAAAATGAGTTATCTTATGCGAGTTGTTCAGATCGGTTTACTTGCACAATTCGCCATTTGAATGACAGATTTACCTTCAAAACAGGCTATATATCTTACAGCCAATAGGATGGGAGGCATGGCCATCACGTCCATGATATCTAGCTTCCATAACTTTTACCTCTGGGGTTACATGAAACAATTAGTTTAGGATACGGAAGTACACACTTTGGAGGAACTGTGTCGTAGAATACAACAGGCCGCAGATACTATTCGCAATAATCCACACGCTACAATATTTCTGGTACGTTTTGGGACACCCGGTATTTACTCGAGCAATTTGTTACTAATGTCGTTTATTACAGAAAAAAGCTGCTATTATTCCAAGGCTATTTATATTTAAAGCATTAATTGATCGTATTTATTTAATAAAATCAGTGGAATATCTGCGGAACCTTTAATTCATTTGGAGGTAACTCACTGTTCATATACTTAAAAAGGTTCTAGATTATTTATTAACCAAAGACAGTACAATATCTTAAGTATTAATAAGTACGGTATATAGAATCACGAGGGCCGCTCTGTATATTTTGAGCGTACATGAAAAGGACTAGTTTTATATGCACGAAATATTTTTCGTCTTAAAGTTTGTTTTTTCATATAATACAAGATATGATAGAGTATGCATTTGTTACATACTGGTATAATATTTTACCCACCACAGTTTTGTTTAGTGATGCCAGTTCAAACGTTAAATAATGAATTTACAGTACAAAACAGGATTAATTATAATTTAATCGCTAATATTTAATATTACCAAATTCATACTTGTTGAATAAAAAATGGATTTATATGTTGTAATAATCATAATATGGGTTTTGACTGAACATGTACAACTAATAGACGAAAAAAGATGCGTTTGAGATGTTATGCTTTAAAAATAATACTTGAAGATTGGTATTGGTTTATTGGAACATGATTTTACATTTAATTAACTTAAATATGCTAATGAATTATCCTTGAACTAAAATCTATTATGATATGAC
The DNA here is from genome assembly GCA_940337035.1 of Agriotes lineatus. NCBI lineage: Eukaryota > Metazoa > Arthropoda > Insecta > Coleoptera > Elateridae > Agriotes > Agriotes lineatus. The sequence continues at coordinate 12,256 of CALNHX010003324.1, read as the reverse complement.
CTGTTATAGATATGCAAACAGTATTAAGACATCTTAAATTTAGTATCAACTTGCAATACGTTATGATAGTAAGAAATCTTCTGAAAATCTTATGTAAATATGTGTAGAAGATACATAATCAAACGTAAGAGCAAACTGGAAAGACTATGATTGATAAGAAGGCCGAACATATGTATGTAGACTAATATTGTCATCGGAAAACGTATTTCGTTTGAAGTGTCAAAATATGACCGTTGTTAATATGCTAATTTAGAAATCAAGCTTTAAATAGTTATCGTATTGATACAAGGAGTAGCTAAAGTGACACGTTTTTGCACGCGTGAGAAAGTTTAAAGATTCAGCCGAAGGCGAATTCTTTAAATCTCACAAGTGCAAAAAGAAGCTTTAGATACGAGCTTTACACATAATTTTTTCGACTAACACATATTTACACTAAAAGATATTACAAAACGTCAACATCATTTCAAATTGAAAATTCATGTTAGTTATGCTTTCATTGTTTTAAATTGAAAACACACCATAATTAATAAAAAATTTTGACAGAAGTGTGCAATAATATTTTTTTGCACTACTACTCTCAGAACCGTTATTGGCCTATCTTTAGGTCGTTGATTTTCTCCACCACGAGAGAGAAAGTAAAATAAACAATTTTCACCGTGGTAACTAATAAATTGCTAAGTTACCAAATATGACTTTTAATTTTAACGTTTTAAAGAGCTGTATTGTCAGGTTGACAGTTAAAATATTTTCTAAACTTGTTGGGAATTTAGGTATTAAGCCGTTTGGTAGTGCAAAAAATAGTATATACACCACGGTAGCGAATCGTCTTATATCCTTCGCGCTTTAGATACTTCGCCTTTCGCGCTCAGTATCTAATATGCGCTCAGGTTATAATGCTGCGCTTCGCTACCTTTATGTATAATACACTATTGTTGCATAGGATGCAATAACAACATGCTTCTGACAAATGAAAACTGTCAAATAATAGCCTGCTTTAGGAAATGGTAGTCGAAATAGCTATTTATGCAACAAGTGCTAAAAGTCGACGTTTATGCATGAGACATGAAAATCATAACATGTCTCGTGCATAAATGACTTTTAGCACGCGTTGCATACAATATTTTATCTACGACCTTAATTTTACCGTTATTAATCCATAAATATCGATTTAACAAAAGTTTGCATCTGCGACACTTAATTTATGTCAATAAACAGTAGGCCACGCCGCGGGGGCGATTGTTTGCCACGCCAGTGCTGTCAAGGTGAGTTACGAAATGTAATTATTGATACTCCACATCTGACTGTATTCATTACTTAATGCTTTAATTATTTCAAAAACACTTTACCTGTAACGCAAGAAGCAACTAGAATAACTTTACAACTTCACTTCCAGTTCAAAATTGTAGTTTTATAACCTCACTTCACTTTTAGCCCATGTGCTAAAAGTAAACAGCTGATTTCTTTAACCACGGTAAACTATAAAACGTCACTTTTAGTGAAACAAGATAGCGCTAAAAGGCCTACTTTTAGTAGTGGTCGTAGATAAAATAATTTAGAATGTTGTAACTAGAAAATAAGTTAAAAGCAAATAATAATAATTTTTTTTCGGAAACACCATGAATAAATTTGGTGCTGGGGCCCTGGTTTTGTATAGAAAGTGTCAATATTTCAATTTAACATTGCCCAAATTGAATCGATTTGAGTGCTCATGCTAGTAATTTAAATTGGTTTTGGGTACTATCCGAATTGGAGATTTCAATAGGAGAACTAGAATTGGTAGCTGTGTTGGTAAAGAATCTAGAAGATTTCATATAATTATATGCTCAATGTAAATAAGATTGTTTTCTTACCTGATTATGAAATATTGAGTTCGTGTGTATATTAATTTGTTTGTGAAGGTCTTTATAATAAAAAAAGTCTAGAAGTAGATTTGGAGTTACGTTGAGGTCGAATTTTTATCGTTTGCATTTAACCTAATATTAAATAACAAAGTGGTCATAGAACAATTTTTGAAGAGATTCATTCTGTTCAGATAGTTTTGCATGTTTCCAAAGCTAGTCCTTCCAATAATAATTGTTACATTATCAAACCCTTTTAACGACACTCACGAGCGAGGGAGTGCCAAATGCTTAATCAAATCCGGAAGACGTCAACACTTACCCTGGAAATCTCACCAAACAGGCTAAAAGACCACGGCTTGATACGCTCAGGGAGATAGGCGTGGTCCTAGAAGCGGTACACTACAGGGCAAGCTTAACGGTATACATATAGGGTTTTGCAAAAGAAATTGGCGCCACGAAATTCAATCTGAACACCCACGCTTAATAGAACCTCGAATGCCAAACAGGGTTTGATACAAGTGCTCGGCTTCACAAATCTCGATGCTGCAGCGGCAAGCGACGCCAACTTACCTGTCACGCTTAAACACTCAGGCTTTACCGAACATTTACCTTTAAATAGTGTATAACATAACCTGTAAATAAGAATGCACAGACTCGTCGGATATCATAAGGCGTTATTCTATAAACCGATCTATTGGACTAAAAACATTAATTTAGTTAATATTGGTACACACAATGTAAACACATAAAGAATGGGCTAAATCTATAACTCAGCTGGGAGACGCTTTAACTCTAATTATAGTTAAACCAAGCAAATGAAATTAGTTCACCCCGGCCTCAACGACGCTGGTAATGTTTCAATAAGTTACACACAATTTATGCGCTTACAACTGAATAAATTGTTTTACAAGAGCCCTTGGTAGGCAGTTATGAATCAGCAAATAATCTTATAAATTAGACCTGAACAGTTAAATGAATTTGGTTATTAAACGACCTCGGCCAAGCTGCTCTGCGTCAGTAAGTAAATATATAAATTAGTCCTGAAGAGTTGAATGAATTTAATTATTAAACGACCTTGGCCAAGCGGCACTGCGTCAGTAAGTAAATACATAAATTAGACCTGAACAGTGGAATGAATGCAACGAACGTACTGTGTGCGGAGGCGTGGAGTCTAGCGGCCCCTGAGAGTAATCCAACAAACTGGCAAGGTCTGAATTAAGTCCCACTCGGGAAAATCGGAACGAACGAGACCGAAGGCTTGTACAGCTCTGCAATTTGGATTCCCAGCTACGGAAAGAAAGAATCTTCACGGCCCAAGGAAATTTCGCAAAACTGGCGGTCATACGAACAACACAGGATACCGCAAGCTCACACCACAAAACACACACCAGCTCTCGCTTTAGCGGTCCGTCGAGAAGTCCCTGCACAAAAAGCGAAACCAGGCTGTAATCAGCACAAACACAACGGGCCCCCGGGCGAGGACGGCATGCTCTCGAACAAGCGCCTCAAACCCCAACCGGAAATCAACTAAACTCAAAGCGGCGCCAAGCCAAGTTTTCGCGCTAGACGCGCTGTCTTGCAACGTGCAGCTGTAGCCAATGAAATCGCAGTTTGCCACGCGGGACAACGGCGAGGCAACCCGCGGAGGAGAGAGAGCGACGGAAGCTTGAATTAATTAAGGAAGATATCTCGCTCGCTCCCATGGGCTCGCGTTTTGAAATTGCTGTAACAAAGCGCTCTTAACGTGGCGAATAAAACAATTGTAGTCTAAGTTAACTGACAAAGAAATTAACACAGGTGTGTTAAAATAATTGTATTAAATTAATAACATACAACTTCTGTGTTTATACGCTACATTAAGTTCAATGTAAGAAGCAAATTCAGGATCGTAACAGGACTCTTAACGGGGCACTGTTACCTCAATAAACACCTGCACAGAATCGGTATCACAAATTATCCGATTTGCAGGCTATGCGGGGAAGAGGAGAAATCTTCCCAGCACATATTATGCCAGTGTGCCAAACTGATGACTCTGCGACACAAACACTTTGGTGCAGCGTTCCTAGAACCGGAGGACCTAAGACTCATCCCTATAGGCCAAGTGCTAGCCTTTGCGGTTGGTACCGGCCTGTTCAAAGTTGAGATTTAATAGGCGGTATGCAAAATGGGTTACAGGCCTGAGTGCCGCGGGGTCAACCCCCGCACCGCAAAGAAAAGAAAGAAAAAAAGTTCAATGTCTAAGCTTAAAAGTGCGGCCTACTGGTCTGGTTTTATTGGAAGTGGAGGGTAGACATTAAACTGTACTTACGATTGTAAAGAGAACCACGCGATTACAATCACAATCACAATCGGCCTATATGGGTCCACTGCTCCCTGATTTGTGCTTTTTCCATCCATTTGATACCCGGCGATCTCAACCCTCCATCATGTTTGTGATCTGCCAGTATTCTATTCTCCCGTTATGGGTTTTCAGTCTAAAAGTTTTCTAGTCTTTCTATTATCTTGTACGCGTGCTAGATCACCGTCCCAATTTCATTGCAACGGTGCAATTGTTCTTTGCACAGCCTATACCCCGGTTTGTTGACGAATCCAAACGTTTCGTTTTCGATATGTTAATGCAGTATCCAACATATGTCGTTTCAGGGCTCGTTTGGGGGGTTAATAGTTTCTTGCATTAGTTTTAGTCAGGAAGTAACGATGGGAAGAACGCACTTATTGAACACTATTTTGTTTAATCGTAATACGTGCATTACTTTTAATATGCGGTTCAGTCTTCCGAATGCACACCAGCTTAATCCAATTCTTCTGAAAATATCAGGAGGTGCATTATCTTTCGTGTTTGCGATTGGATGCCACTTGTAACGCTTTACCTTCCAACATGATATGAATGCAGTGGTGTTGATCTGTGTTCGTCATTATTTTTGTTTTAGTTTTATTAATTTATTTGCACTTTAGCTAATCGATGGTTACTACCACTGGCATATTTATTTAATGCTTATACGTTCTTAACAATGAGTTTTTAATTTGCTAAAATATAACTAATTTCGTTTTCGGTTAGGGCTTTACCAGGTTCATTTGCATTTCTCTTTGTTTAGAAAGAACGTATTCATTGCGTATAAGTTTGTTTGTTTCAGATATGGAAGAAGTCAGTTTCCTCTCTTATTTCTTACACCAATTCCATGATTTGCATTTCTATTTTCATTCGCTTCTGTCCTCATCCTTAATTTCGCATTAAAATCACATATCACCAATATGTGTTTTCTAGAGTTATCTTCCATAGGCTGTGTCACTTCTTCATAAAATTAGTCCACTTCTTTATCTTCATGGGCAAGCTGAATCATATATTTGTACCATAGTATAAACCACTCTGTCTGAAATTGTGTCGAAATGTGTAACGTTGTCAAAATTCCTTTATTAATTATAAATCCAACTCCACTTATGCGTATGTCTTCTCTTCCTTTATAAACTAACGTGTGTTTTGTTTTTAGTATTATAGAGCCTTCTTCTATGCGTCTCACTTCACTTAAACCCAATATATTTCAGTTTATGTGCTCTAATTCTGCTTCTAACTATTCCAATCTATCGTTGGTTGAAAGTGATGTGGCATTGTAGATTGCAACTTTTAGATTCGTGGATCTTGAACGTTTAGATTTTGATCTCGCAGTTTTCCGCTTTAACTGTCGTCTAATTCATCCCAGCGATTGTTAGCGTCCCTCGTCTTTCTGTCGCTGTGACTACTACTGCCTTGGCCATGTAAGTCCAGGCCGCTGGGGACTGAGGGCCTTAGTTTCTTTCATTTCATGGTAGTTGTGGGTAGTGTTTAGCCATCAAGCATCACGTTGGTCAGACAGGAGCAGTCGCTGTTTGTGACCACCCATTCTGGGACAGATGCCACTTTGCCTGTTGATCCGCGAGCTATTTAATTTTTCTCATACCTGGTTTATCTACCGATCGGGCCCGATCAGCCACCTGTGGACGCACCCTCTAGGAGTTACAGGCTCCTTTGAGGGAAATTTCAGTACAAACTGCAAATATGGATTAAGAAATGCTGCTAACATAAAAGTAGGCCAACATTTAAACTAATTGTCTTATACAAGGTGATTCATTAGCCTCTTTACAAATTTTGGCAAAAGTAGATTTAATTTCATAAAGAAATGTGCATATAAACGTATGCCTTTCTTTCTTTGTTTAGCAGTTAAAGCACTTTTAAAATGTTTAAGCGGAAAAAATGTAGTAGTCATGATATAGCAAAAAAAAATCTTGAATTTGGAAAATCGTAGTAGTCATGATGTAGAAAACCCAAAATGTAGTAACTGTCATTTTAAATAATCACCTGTCAAAAGTAGTTTATGTTAATGCTTTCTGTCACTATTTGCTAAAATTTGTATTTGTTCAATTTTACTTAGTAATGAATCCATTTTCTAATGAAGAATACGCTGGCATTGTGTTTGTGTATGGACTTTGCAATGGAAATTCTTATAATGCAAGGAGGGAATATCGAAATAAATTTCCTCATAGACGTCAACCGTTGCACCCCATATTTAGTACATCATTGAGACTGGTACTGCCGCTCGTCCTAGACCCATTCGCCGCATGATCTTGAAAACGTAATAAATGCTGTAACTGGAGAATCGGAAATTAGTACCAGATGCATAGGACGAAATTTGGGGCTATAAGAAAGTTTTGTGTGACGGACAATAAATCAAGAAATGCTGTACCCTTATCATCGACAAGTGTACAATCATTGCATCATGGAGATGCTGAACTGCGATTAAATGTTTGTCACTAGATTTTACAACACTTCCAAAATAACAACGTTCTTTCAAAAATTCTATGGTTAGATGAATCCAATTTTTCAAGGGACTGTATTAATAATTACCATAATTACCATGTTTGGTCTTTGGACAATCCAGATGCGTTAAGAATGCATAATTTCCAGCAGAGATTTAGTGTAAATGTTTGGGGTGGCTTATTTAATAACACATTACTTATAAATGTATTTAATGGATATTTAAATGGAGAGAGGTACCAACTTTCTGAACACCACATTGTTTGATCTTTTGGATGATGTTCCACATCAGCATGATGGGACCGAAGAAGACAGGTAACCCAATGGCTGCATACCATGGCCACTTAGATCACACGACCTGACTCCTTGCGATTTTTATTTGTGGGGTCACTTCAAGCAACTTGTTTATGCCGTGGAAATAAATGATCGCAATCAGTTATAGCAAAGGATTCAAGATGCTGCAATTCATATTAGCAATAACATGAATTTATTAAGTGTGCAAGAGGGTTTAATTCAGCGTTGCCGATTGTGTATTCTGGAGAATGGACTAATTTTTGAACATTTACTGTAGACAAATTTTGCTTTCTGTTACAATAAATGTTTTTGATTTCTTTAAATTATGATTACTTATTAGTGTTCAAAGAGAAAATATGTTAAAATGCTTTCAGGAGAATGGACTAATTTTTGAACATTTACTGTAGGTAAATTTTGCTTTCTGTTTTTCATTGCCAAAGTTTGTAAAGAGGCTAATGAATCACAATTTTGTGATCATAACTTTTTGAATAGTTCACACGCAAATGAAAGGTATTCGCCTTTGGATATGTGGAAAATCAGAGTCCAAAAATGTATTGGTTCTGCAGGGGAACATTCTGAACACAATAGTAATTTACGATACAAGTGCGTATAGCTAGTCTTTAGTCACTAGTTAGGCAGAGTTAAAACGCGAGTAAGCGAGCGTTTTAAGCCCCGCGAGTGATTAAAAACGCTTTACTCATGTGTATCCTGCAATTGATCTACGATAGAATCTAGAAAACACCGTAAATATAAAAATATATTAAATGCTAACCGGCCGGTAGCAACTTTGTTTATTTTACAAAAATTCCAATGAATCATTTACTATAATTGAATCTTAAGCAAGTATAGTTTCTGAACCTTGATTGGTTTACTTCTCTCATATTTTAAGAACGGTTTTTCAAAGACCAGTTCCATCGTGACGTTTAAGAAAGCATCATGAATAATTGTTGTAAGTTGTTAATCTATTAGTCAATTTTATAAAACCATTATTTACATCTTTGGCTTCAATAACTTTTTTATAAAAAAGTACTAGTTCTTTATTAGAGTCCTTTAACATTTTGTTATAATATAATCTGAACCCAAAATAATAAACCTAAAAACATGTCCAGATAAATTTATTGGAAAAGAAACTAATTATCAGTAAGCGAAGAGATTTTCTCCATTCCAGAATTTCCTTTAAATTAGTTATTGGCTACTGACGTCAGGAAACGGGGCTAATTACTTTTGCTAACCGATTGAAAGTTTGAATTGGCAGGAAGTTTCCTTTGTAAACTTGGGAAGCCTCGATTCACATCCGCCTCCAGGTGTTTAAATGGTAAATAACAGCTTGCATTATTAAATAGGGAGAACAAGCCAGCAAAACATTTAGCAATAGCAACTACGTGTTAATTATCTATTAAAAGTTGGAAGGGATGTAAAATTCCTTAATCGAGCACTGTGTAGCTGAAGCATATAAAAGTGCTCATATTGTAATGTAGGTAAATTTCAGGCATAAGTATGCTGTACCATAAAGTACTGTTACGTGATAGCTTGTATCTGCTAGAGTAATAATCCGACTATGAAGTGCTTACACACTGACTGATATCACACAGAAAGCCCATCGTGCATAATCTTTGTACTAAGTCTTAGATTACAATGGTAGTTTCAAGCGTTTCTTGTTATGTGCTGTGCATAAAAGCATAACCTTACATATCTACCCTAAACTTAATTCTTTATGTACAAGATACCTTCGTAGCTTATCTCACGGCTTGGAAGTTAAGCAATGTGAAAGTACATTCGTATTTTGGTACTACAGAGAACAAAAAGTTTCTATTACACAATATTTTTAAAGCTGCGCTTTATCCTCAGTAAAACAATAATTGTTATCAACAAATTAACAAATAAAATTAAAAATAAACAACAAAATCTCACAGTTTTTACTGGAAATTGGTCCCTATTCAGTTCTAGTACAACAGCTGACGTTTTTTGTTCTTTCGTAATTGTAATTGTTTCGATTCTTACTGCTTTCAATTTTGTAGGCAGGCGATATACCTACCCAATAAACAGCGTGAGTTAATGTTTATAACTTCACTGCAAGTGGCATGTTCACATTTGATTACTTCTAATTTACTTCTATATAAATGTACGTGTAGACAATCTTAGCTTACGTGTTATTCAGCCATGTTATATTAAAAACCATTATTGTCGGGTGATTCGTTGAATGATTCACTATTAATATTAATTTTGAATTTATTCGTGTTTACTTAGTAAGTCTTGTTATGCAGACTTTTGAATGCTCCGCTTGTTTTTCTTAATATATACTACTACAGCTCTCAAAATTTTACCATTGTAAGCACTAAAGCGGTAAAAATAGGTTATCATTATTTTGTAATAAACTAAATCTAAACCGCGATTTAGGTAATTGTAAAATAATTAAAAATGCATACTCCTAGTCTATGGTTTTAAAACTTCCACAACTAGTTCAGGGCGATTATTTTATATAATTTTTATATTGTAGTAGTTGAGATGCTGAAACCATGTTTGGTTTTCGCTGCATTGCACATTTCTCTGAAGTGCTTCCTCGCATCACAGCTTTTTGCAGAATTTTATTGCTCTACAAGCGGGCATTTCAGAGAATTCCACTTGAAAGAATATAGATCTGGTTATATTTCCGATACGTAATTGAATACATTGTGTACAACTAAGAATAGTATCAGTACAATGTTGTCTTTAGCGACAGAAGGATTTCATGATTTACTTACACGCAACGATAAAGTTTACTTTACATGAGGAACGAGAAATTTTCAATCTAATGTAAGTTTGTTTTTCAATACTTGAAATTTTGAGCGTAGTTGAAGATAATATGGCCAATTTATCGTAACAGTTGCATTTACTTTAATAAAACATATACAATGGAAACTAGTTTTCCATGCGATTTTAGTTTAGTACTGTAGCAGTATCAATAAAGGTGAAACATTACATTTTTTAAAGGAATATGCGTAAACTCAGATCTGAACTAAACTGCAATTTACTCATGCACTCAAGTTCCTTTACAGAAATATTATTTTCAGTTCAAAATAGTTATTTGTACAGCTAGTTTTGAAAGTCATACTTTTTTCATGAATTTGCAGTTTGATTGACGACGGCGCAAATGAATGAAAAAAAAACTTTCAAAACGTGTTGTACACGTAGTTTTTATTTCCCTCGTCTAAAAGACGAAGGAAGTATTGTAATCGCGAAAAAACTACCTTCCGAGATTTCTCCAGATCTTCACGTTTCAGAGTTCCTAGACGACGAAAAACAGGTTTTCTCAATTCCGTCTGTCTGTCTGTCTGTTGGCGGTATAACTCAAAAACTATTTGTTGGAGGAAGAACATATTTTACACACACATTATACAAGGTGTTTCAAAAATGTCTGCCAAAATTTCTAGGACGTATAGTACATCAAAAAATAAGTGTAGTTTACTCTATAAAACTATTTCCGAAAATGCACTCCCAAGGAGCTACAGCCCCTAGAAGACTTTCAAAAATGGTTTTTTAGCATTTTCTTCAAAACTGTTACAGGTAACTTAATGAAATTTGGCACAGGAGCGTAGTTTTTTTATGAGAAATATTACTAATTGGTTAGAATCTTCATATTTTATTTAGGGGAGTAACTTACAAGGGGGCTGAAATGGTTCAATTACCCTATCCTTTATGTGCGTGGTTTTATCTAATACATTTATCAAAACTCTCAAAGCTTGATTTATCTTACATAAAAAAGGCATTCTTGTTAAAATGTTTTGTTTAAGTCATATCTAGGTCTACTCAAAAGATTTTCGAAGGCATTTTGGACAAGTAATTTCAAAGCTTGAAAAACACGTTAACATTTAACTGCAAATTACACGAAAACGGTCAACTTTAAAACATTTTAACAAGAATACCTTTTTTATGTAAGATAAATCAAGCTTTGAGATTTTTGATAAATGTATTAGATAAAACCACCCACAAAAAAAAATAGGACAATTGAACCGTCCCAGCCCCCTTGTAAGTTACGCCCCTAAATAAAATATAAAGATTGTAACAAATTAGTAATATTTCCCATAAAAAACTACGCCCCTGTGCCAAATTTCATTAAGTTACCAGTAACAGTTTTGAAGAAAATGCTAAAAAACCATTTTTGAGAGTCTTCTTCTAGGGGCTGTAGCTTCTTGGGAGTGCATTTTCGGAATTAGTTTTATAGAGTAAACTACACTTATTTTTTGATGTACTATACGTCCTAGAAATTTTGGCAGACATTTTTCAAACACCTTGTATATCTACCGGGAATGAAACCGAGAAAAATTCAGACAAATATATCCAGGGTGAGCACCTTAAAAATTTTTGTTCATTTTTTATTTAACTTAGAAATAGGTACAAGTAATAATTTCTGCATAGCGCAGTCTTTATTTTTGCCAAAATTGGAACCAAAAGATACCGGATAAATGTTTTACGATACAAAAAGGAGCAACCAATAAGTAAGTTACGTTAAATACAGCAAATACGGCAAAGACCTGCAAAGGCCGGCTCGTTCGCAGACACTCAAATTCGAATCCCAACACGGGTAATATTTTTTTTTTATTTAAAAATTGATGTACTTTGCATTACCAAGTGCTTCGCTTCTGTTGTTTCAGTATTATTAGAAACGTGAAAATATTTTTACACCTAGTTGCCTTCGATTTTTAAAATTATTTAGTGTCACAACGTCCACTTGTGTATTTTTGCTTTAATTGAAATACAGGATAATAACAATTTGCATACACTTTACTCTTGACGAAAGCTGAACTCAGCAGATACAGCGTAAATGCAGAAAGAAGTGTCAATAAAAAAAGGTTCTATTTGAGGCGGGCGGAACGGACTGACACAAAATCTGTTCTGTAGAGCATGTAGGAATAGTCCGTTCACTTACAATATCCCAAAAAACGCTGGAATCGCATACGCTGCCTCCTATCCTTCGAATTCGACCACCGATAATGTTTTTTTATTTGAAAATTTATGTAATTTATTAGAAACGTGAAGATATTTTTATTCCTTGCTTAATTTGATTTTTAAAATTATTTAGTGTCACAATGTCCGCTTGCCAGGGAAGTTTTGGGTAAAGCCTTTTACGTAAGAGTAATTTGATCACTATACAAAAAACAAATTTTGTTAATTAGAGAACAGACTGGATAAAAAATTAAATGAAATACTTTATGAATAGTATTATTTCTCTGCTAAATTTTGTTCTGATATTAGCGACTTAACTCTCAATATGGTTATAATGGTATTTGTGTTGTTATATCTGCGGGCAGTAGCTTGTAATAGCAAAACTGCTTAATACTCTAGAAATTGATGT